>CBVK0100189607.1:0-13852 GCA_900067695.1 Picea abies | reverse complement strand
TCAATGCTCTTCTTTTGTGACCAATCAAGTGACTAGGGCATGTGAGATTAGAAAGGAAGAAAATGATATCAGCATACCATTCGTGTTGTTCTAACCTTTGAAGTTCTGGAGATAAAGCTGGCCTATGTTGGTTGTTTTGACAGACTAGGTCCAAAGCTTGTTCATTACCTTTGGTTAGGATTTGAGCTAATCCTTGACCTTTGATTAATTTGGTGGGTTTGATCTCTAGATCATACTCTTGTATTTTCGAAACCCACTTTCCCCTGACCCCCAAACAGTCTTTTTGTCCAAGGATATCTTTCACTGTTGGGTGAGGTACATACCCCACAACTTTTGAATATCCTATGTAGACTCGAAAATGTTTAAGGGACTTGACCAAGGCATATGCTTGCTTTTCCATAGTTGTGTAATTAAGTTCTGAATTTTGCAATGCCTTGCTCATGAAAGCAATGGGTTGCTCTTGATTATCATCGTTCTTTTGGAACAACACTCCTGCTATAGTATCCTCATAAGCAAAGGAGAAGATTTGAAAAATCTTTAGCATAGTTTGGACTAATTAGTACGGGAGATTTACCAATTGTGTCCTTAATACTTTTAAAAGCTCTTCTTCCTTCTTCTGTCCACTCAAACTTGACATCCTTCTTTAAAAGTCTTTGGAGAGGTTTCAAAGTTTCGGCCAAATTTGGGATGAACCTTCTTACAAAGTTGATTTGACCAAGGAAGGATTGCAAGGCTTTCTTGGTTTGTGGCAAAGGGACCTGTTGTATGGCTTGTACCCTTTCTGAGTCCATTTTTACCCCATCTTTTGTTATGATGTGACCCAACAACTTTCCTTCATCAACTCCTAGGATTGACTTGGTCGGATTTAAGGAGATGCCATACTTTCGACATCTTTCAAATACTTGTCTAAGATGACTTATATGATCAGCTCTCTCTTTTGAAAACACTGTCAAATCATCCTGGTATATCTCGATGATTTTGCCCATCAATTCATGAAAAGAAAAATCCATGACTCTCTGAAATGCGTCCCCTGCATTTAATAATCCAAAGGGCATTCTTAGATACTCAAAGGTGCCCCATGTTGTGGTGAAAGTTGTCTTATTTTGGTCCTCTTTCCTCACCAATACTTGATTGTATCCAGAGAAACCATTTAACATGGACATTATTTTTGACCCAGTAACTCTTTGCAAAAGAGTTTCCATATTGGGTAAGGGGTAGTTATGCTTAATGCATGCAAGATTTATATTTCTAAAATCTATACATAGTCTTATTCCCCCATTTTTCTTTCTAACTACCACCAAGTTAGAACACCATGCAGAGTGCCTTGTTGGGGCAATGATGCCAGCATCCAACATTTTCTTTAGCTCTGCCTAAATTAAAGGTGCCAACTTAGGATTTATTCGCCTAAGTTTCTGACGGAAAGGTTTGTGTCTTCTTTGAGTGGGATAGTATGTTGAAATACATCATCTTTATAAGCTTTGAGTTCGTCATATGTAAAAGAAAATACATCCCTATACTCATTGACAAGACTTATTAGTTGTTTTCTTTCTTTTTCTGAAGTACCCTTTCCGATTTTTATGAGTCTTGGGGCTTCTTTTGTCCCAATGTTTACTTCTACATAGCTGCCAGGTTTTATTACTTCCTTTTTCTTTTTGTGCATGTCATGCCTGCCAAATATCTTTTCTAGAGCAGTTATTCCTCTAGGAGCCGGATCCCTTACTGAGTCATCCTCCTTAGGATAATCTTTGCCTTCTTCTTTGTAACTGACATTGAAATCTGAGAATTCTTGAACATTATGAATGAATCTTAGGATTTGTTTGTCATCTCTGAATACTTGCCAATGATCAACATTATCTGGAACTGAAGGTCTAAAGATTATTTCTACTTTTCCTTCTCCTTTGATTAAATCTTCTGAAGGTTGGAGGGTTGAAGCTGCAACTACCAAACTATCGTCTAGACTATTCTGATCCCTAGGTACTGAAATGATATCCATAGCATCAAACATTTCTATGGTATCCCAAATTGCATTTTTGTATCTCCTTAATCTTTCACTTTTGCATGCAAATTTATTTTTGACCTGGAGGATGACCAAGTCTGAGTCACCCTTGACATTTATTATTTTTATCCCCATATATTTTGCAATTTCTAGGCCTATTAGAAGTGCTTCATACTCAGCCACATTATTTGTTGCATCAAATTATAATCTAAAAGCAAAATTGTGAAACTTTCCTGTCGGTGAAACTAGGACAATCCCAACCCCTTTTCCTCTTGAATGTGCACCATCAAAGTTCATCTTCCAAGCTTTATCACTTTCTTTTTCATCCTTAAATTTTTCTTCAACTGGTGCTAGGAAACTTGAACAAATAGAGAAACTTTCCATGTCATATGTTTGGCATAAGAACTCATTGAATTGCTCTTTAGGGTCTTCTATATGGTACTTCCTCTCCATTTCTCTAAAGAGTCTGAAATGTTCTATTGATGGAGGAGGGTATGGGATAGTTGCAAAGGACAAATCCATATTTATGCAACCACCCATGTGAGCTCCCCACTTTCTTGAGAGAAGCATACCCCAAGCATCTGGCACATCAATTACAAGCACATCCATTTCAAAAGAAAAATCTGGGTGGAAAGCTAACTTAACTGGCAGATCTATGATAATCCCAAGGGTTTCAACTTCCCTGGAATCCATGGCACATATGTTTTGGTAGGGCCTTGTAACTTTGAGGCCTAGTCTTTGCATGATTCCTTTAGTAATAATGTTGGATGAAGCTCCTGAATCATACATACAGTTATGTAACCACTGATCATTTATTTCTAGAGACACAAAGAAAGGGGGATTCTCTTCCTTGGTTCTATCTCTGCTGGTTAAAACCACTGGTGGGTCTCTGTGTAGTTCCTTTTCCTTTTCCTGATTCTTATCTACCTCTTGACTTTTTACAACCTTTTTACTATCAGGAACATTTATTGCTTTGAGTAATTTTTCCTTTTGTGAAGGAATTTTTAGAAGGTCTGATACTGGAACCAATATTTTAGCATTCGAAATCCAACTACCTAAATCAATAGATAGATTAGTAATTGGAAGGGGAGTAGTTACCTTGGGAAAATTTGTTTGAGATTTGCTTGCAGCCTCTCTCCCTTTCCTTTGGTAAACAATTCCCTTATGCCTAGCCATCTCTAGAATTTGCTCGTTTGTGAGCTTGTGTCCATAAAGCTTGGTGACATTGTCATACTCTTCAACCACTTCTTTTGACTGTTCACATCTTTCTTGCATTTGGAGACAATGATCCATTGATAATGGGTGAGTTTCTCCAAAATTGTTTATGTGGTTAGAGCTTCTTGAATGCCCCACAAAGTTGTTTGTTGGAGGGAGGCCATGCTCATTTATTTGGCAAAATACTGGACAAGTGGACTCTTCATGAAAGTCCTCACATGCTCTACAAAAGGGTGGTATATCCTCATTTACCACATTATTAGATTCTAACTGATTAGGTGGCCTTTGTTCTTGTTGAGGAATTTTCTTTTGCCATCTTTCATTACTAGGCCTTGGTTGGAATCTATTATTCTAGTTTTGGGACCTCTCCATGGCTATCAACCTATTCTGTAATGCATTAAGTTGGGTAGCATGAGTGGCTTACATTCTTTTAAGCATCTTTGTTATGGCCTTTAAAGGGTCATAGGATGGCTCTTTATTATCTGGGACTGCTGCTTTTTCTTTAGGATCTGACTATTTTGAAGAGCTGTCTCTTGTGAATCCTGGAAGGTTTGACTTTCCTGAAGCTTGCATAGTTTTGTCAATCTTGATAGCGGTTTCTTGAGCCTTTTTGAAGTCAATGGGTTCTTTATCTCTTAGTTGATATCTCATTTCACCACCGAATGCCTCAATGTAGTAGATCAAGATATCACTCTCAGGAGGTTTGATGTCTTGGTGCATGCTTGAAACTAGTTCATTGAACCTTTTGTTGAATTCATCCATAGTTTCATTTTCATTCTTCTTCATTGTGTTGAGGGCCGCCAGAAGATGATGATGATCTCTTTTCTCCCCCCACTTTTCAGTAAAGGCATCAATAAGATCTTTCAAAGTTTTGAAGGTGTTATCCGGCTTGTCTTCATACCAGTCTGAAGCATCATCTTCTAAGGAAAGGACAAATAACTTCATTTTTACATCTTCATAATCATGTGCAGCACACCATTTATTTATACATCTCATAAAAGATTTAACATGCATTTTAGCTTAAATGGCATTATTGCCTTGGAAACTAGGAAGTTTTTCAATTGCCTTTTCAGGAATAGCATGTGGATAATTGTTTATTGCACTAAAATCACATGGAGCATATATGGCCATTTCTGAAAAACTACTACTAGCAAAAAGCAAGTGGATATCAGAAATGGACTCCGTTCCTAAATGACTAAGTACTCTACGAAAAGAGGCTTTAGCTAACCTCCTTCGATAAACCTTCTCAGGTTCAGGAATGAAATTAAGAATGCCTTTTGAATTCCTCCTTGTAGAATACCTAGTTAAATTGGAATTAAGTGGAGTTGCTAGATGGTTGAGTCTATTTCTGATAAACTACAAGCATCAAAAACTAAGTAAAAACAAGGAAAAACAAGTCGTGTTCCGGGAATAGAAAGATTTATCCCCGACAACGACGCCAAAATGTTGCCACCTTATACACACTTGGGAGACGTGGAAGAAATCTTCAACAAGCTAAAACTCCTAAAAGAGCCTAGCTTAGATTCATTTAAAGTCTCAAAAAGCCCTAAAAATTTTGCATTTTTCATAAGAAAAGTTTCCAGAAAATTGTTGCTAAGTATTTTGCCTTTCATGTTTATTGTTTAAAGAGTTTGTCATCATTTTCTAATCTTTCTCTTTGCTGGTTTTAGCAGGCCCATCATAAAACAAGGGGAAGCTCTGGCGAAATCAAAGCCAAAGTGAAGAAAATCTAGCCTAAGTTGGAACCCTTGAAGACCAAGACTTTCAAGGAACCCCTTGTAATCTTTTCTTAAGTTTGATCCAGTTTTCAAGGATCCAAAAGTCCTAAAAGAGAAAAAGAGAACTTAGTTTCTCGATTGTAATAAGAAGCAATAAAAGATGGTCTCATAGTGCCCAGTTTCAGCCTCCCTTTAGGGGATTGGCAATGTGGTGGCATGTGTTCAAGTTTTCGTTTCTTGCTTTTCTCTTTTCAGCATAAGTTAAAGTAATCAATCAATCTATCTTAACCACAACACTTAGATTAGATTTAAATTTGGAAAGTAACATTTAATTGCTAGTTTAGTTTTGCAATTTCAAGTTGGCAATAAACCATCCCCTCAATGACCTCACAAGAGGCCTGGTCAGTGCGGATCTAGTAATTAGTCTCACATTTATTTTACTTGTCATAAAATAAACAAATTCCCCTCAGCTCACAGTGCGATTCCTGACCCTTCCAGTTGCGAGCTAGTATCGATCTACTAGAAGTAAGTTCATACACGTTGTGTTGGTCAGTGGTTGATAGTTTAATTAGGACAACCCCCAAAGTAGTTAACTTGATGCGTGGGAAAATGCCTTGAAGTGACCTGAGAAGTAAGGCAGGCCCTCTTGGGACCTGGGTTCCCACCTGTTTTGGACATCCAGCACTTTGAGTGAGTTTTACTGGTGAGACCATTGGGTTTCGGTAAAGCACTCCGCAAGTTTCCAAACAAAGAGTTAACCTCCAAGGAGGCCCAAACCATTTCATTAACTGAACATCAATTTATCCTAATAAAACACTTGAACTACATTGCCCACGATTCACTTTAAGGCACTGGTCTCAATTTTTCACATTCAGCAAAGCCACAGGCTTCATTTCAAGTTTGGTTATCTATCTAATTTAAATGAAACTTGCACCTAACAATTGTTTCTCAGTATCCTTTTGATGCAAGTATATACTCATTTGATTATATATCGTGGTGAATGTTTACTTCATGTTTTATCAGTTTATGGTTGATGGTTTAAAAGAATAATAAACTCCTAGATTTCATTTCTGTACTTATCTTAGATCAAGCCATAGTATTTTTTGTAAGGCACTACCCCCCTTGGCTTTGCTAGGAGTTGGCCTAGACAGAGGAGTTGAGGATTAGGTGACAACACCTTAACTCTCACTTGCCCCCAAGGACACACCGAGTGGATTGAAGATTTCTTCCACGTTTCCCAGGTGTGTATAAGGCAGCAACAGTTCCTAACGTGTCATAATCCAGATTACTAATGATGTATATAGAGGGACTGATCGAACCTGTGAGAGGATGGGTTAAGGCCTTTAAGCATGTAACCTTACAGGAAGCCATTGAGTGCACCCGAGATCTAGTTGGGGCAGCTAACAAAAACAGGTTCACACCTAGACCTCCAACCATTACAAGGGGTCGAGACACTAAATAGATTGACAAAGGAAAGGGAAAGTTGGATGAAGCCACAAGAAGAGATTTAAGAAGGAAGCAATTATTCTTCACCTGCAAAGAACCATGGCAGCCAGGACATAGGTGTTTGGCCAAAGGGAAAATTCACTATATGGAAGTGTTGTCTGACAGTGAGGAAGAGACAGATGATGAGGAGGGTGGAGCTATCCATAATATACAGGTGATCCATAGGGAGGAAGAACATGTTATCCCCTAGCCTAGAGATAACTAAGGAGATCAAGTCTCGAGGCCCATAGGTCCTAGACATAGAGTACTGAGAGCCAAATGACTTGAGCATGGCCCCAGAGGGCCCCTCTTTTCTTTAGTGCAGTCCACATATCGCCAGCAGTAGTATCCATCACACCAGCCTAGTCCTGAAGCAGTGATGAGTCTTGCTCCATGACGTAATGAGTCTAGGTACCATGTTATGTGTCACTCCAATTTTTGAAGCACTTGAATATGTTGTATTGAATCCCTCTTCTTTTCATGACATTTGCTTGGAAATTATGCTCTTTGCCTCGTTCATAACTGGAAGGGTGACATGGTGCCCTAGTAAGTTGATTTCCCTTTAGGATGGGTTACTACTGGGTGGATCTGTGAAAAGTCATCGTAGATCCCTCTATACTTACCACTTTCCATGTTTATTTCTTTCATCTCCCCTATCCTTGTTTGGGCATTGGGATTGGATACACTAGGAAGGGTTGTACCTTACCTTGTGGGAAGAAGGGACTAAAGGCCCAGAGAGTAAAAGTAGCTGGAAAGAGTTAAAAGCCAATGTTGAAACCTTCGAGATGCTTCGTCCAGGGATCCCCGTGTAATGTCTCTCACCTCTTGATGAAGAGGGTGTGAGAGACTTAGTAGTCTAGTTGTCCCCACTAGACTATAGTCTCATGAATCATGGGAACCAAGAAAGCCAAAGCACGTACCTAAGCACAATGTTATAATTTCAAGTTGACTTTGGGAGAAAAAGGTAAAGTGAAGAAAGGAAAAGACAACATGTGGAAAAGCAAGGAGTTAACCCCGGGAAGTGGCTAACTAACTCAACAGAGAATTAGATCAGGGTATAAAAGAAAAGGAGGGCGCATCTCTCACGCATTCTGGATTATCATTACTTTTGCATCTTGGGATCTTTAGCACAAAGACGTTTTGAATGTTTTGAGATAACAAACACTAGAGATCATCTCGATGGTGAAAGATCCTACCCATTCTGATCCAAATTTGGTCACGGATGTGCAATAATCCTCCCTCACCATTCTACAACAAGTACATGTCAAATTCATCAGCCTAGGAAGAATAAATGAGCAGGTTCAGGGGGTTTCCAGTAGGAGGGCGCACCATCTGAGGAAGAGTCATTCGATCTAGGAAGAGGAGAAGGATTTTGGGCCAAAGGACTTCTGGGTTTTCTTTGTATGGCCTACGACATCCTTCCTAGCCCATTTTGGAGGAGATTTCTCTGTCATATGATTTATCATAGCTTGGCATGAGTTGGAGAGAAGGAGGGCGCACTGCAAAAAGAGACTTCATCCATCTAAAGGGTCAGATCTTCATCATTTAGCTTGATACTTGGCCAGGGAGTTTGTCTTTCCCCGATCTACTGTTATAGCCATTTTGGTGGAATTTGGATGTCTCTAGGAGGGAGGCCGAAATATTGAGAATCTACAGCCATCCAAGAGGGCACAACTCAGCTAGGAGGATTGGATCTTGCTCTTGAAACCAATCTTGTCCCTTTCACCAGATTATTGTAGATCCTTTGGAGGCTATTATCATCAGTTTTGGACTTTATTGTAGCAACTATTATTCCATCTTGGTTATTCTTATGGTATTCTCCTAGATCTGCAGATCTATTATATTAGGATCACTCTATTATCTAAATAAAGGTCAGATCTGAAGTTTTTGGTTCTATATTGGTGTTTCTTACTTGTATCTTGTCATTTCCTTATGTTATATGTTTAGATCTATATCTCCATGCTAAATCTTTAATCAATAAACCCTCCACGCGCAACTTGAAGAGACATATCTGCATAACACACTGAAACAACAAATAAATAGTTAAGCTATCCTTGTTCCAGGCCAAAAAATTGGCTTGGGAACTGTTGCCATCCTTATACACACTTGCAAACGTGAGCTAAGTCCTTCTCAATTAGTGTGTTCTCGGAGGCACAATGCCTAGGTTCAAAGTCCACGCTATCACTTTGACTTGAACCTCTTCCGTCTAGGCTAACTCCTAGGGAAGCCAAGGGGGTAGACCCTAGTTACTAGATGATATTAAGAGTTTTAATGTTCTAGGAGTTGGTTTTAATTGGTTAAAAGGTCAGGGGGAATCTAGCCTAAGATGTCAATCAACAAATGCAAGATGCAACTATCTAAGTATGAGAGTCAGACCTTTTCCTAGGGCAACTAAGACTAGTGCCTAAGATTGGGAAATGGGGTCAACTAAGTCAGGGGGAATGTTCGTTACAAGATAAGTTACAAAGTATTACAGTAAGACAGATACAATTAGATACAAAAGAATATATCAGATATACAGATTTAGACTAGATACAAGATATACAATATACTCACAAGTTTGCTCGCATGTGCAGGAATTAAAAATACATAAGATAAAGAAATCAACACATGAAGCCAAGCATGCTCACAACAGATAGAGCTCCGTTGGACTGCTTTTCAATGGCCAAGAGACACAAATCACTCAAGACCCAATCAAGAGAATGTCTCTAGGTGGATGCACACTTCTTGAAGGATCACACCACGAGATAAAGGAACAAAATAAAGATGAAATCTTTGAAAGCAAAGTGCTCCAGATGAAAAGATATAACCACTTAAGTAATAATTCGACAAAATAAAGATGAAAGCTTTGAAAGCAAAGTGCACCCAACTGAAACCTATGCTCTTTTCCATCACCCCATCTCTTTCTAAATTCATCAATTATTGAGTTGAGGGTGCTAAACTTGTTGGCCGGGAAGTCTTCAAACCAATCGGCAACACTTCCTTCCAATGAATACACAAACAAGGTCATCTTCACGTCTTCTTCATTGTGGCCTCGAAAATACTTCCCAACACACCTTTGAAAACTTGAGATGTGGGCCTGGGCACTTATTAATGGATTTCTCGGGAACATCATGAGGGGCACCTTGGATTGATGCAAAGTTCAAGGGGCTCAAAAAGGTGGCTATTTCAACGTTAGACGTATTAGTGGGATTATTAACAGTTGGTTGATTATTGGTTTGGAACAAGAATTGGATATCAGGGAGTGCTTCTTCTCCAAGACTTTAAAGTAGCCTCCTAGGGGCAAGGCGAATTATCCTCCTCCTATAAACCTTTTCGGGTTCAGGAAAAGAGTAAATCAAACCTTGTGCAACGCTCCTAGTAATATACCTGACAGATTTGTTCAATGGAGTCGCCACTTGGAAAGGAAACACACGCAATCAACCAATGCAAGTTCAAAGGTTTTTTAAGGACTAAAGTGTTTTATTTCTTAGTTCTAAAAGAATAAGTTAAGTCATTTTGACCAAGGATAAATGACTTATCCTCGGCAACGGCGCCAAAGATGTTGTCGTCCTTATACACACTTGCAAACATGAGCTAAGTCCTTCTCACTTAGTGTGTCCTCGGAGGCACAATGCCTAGGTTCAAAGTCCACGCTATCACTTTGACTTGAACCTCTTCCGTCTAGGCTAAATCCTAGGGAAGACAAGGGGGGTAGACCCTAGTTACTAGATGAGATTAAGAGTTTTAATGTTCTAGGAGTTGGCTTTAATTGGTTAAAAGGTCAAGGGGAATCTAGCCTAAGATGTCAATCAGCAAATGCAAGATGCAACTATCTAAGTATGAGAGTCAGACCTTTTCCTAGGGCAACTAAGACTAGTGCCTAAGATTGGGAAATGAGGTCAACTAAGTCAGGGGGAATGTTCGTTACAAGATAAGTTACAAAGTATTACAGTAAGACAGATACAATTAGATACAAAAGAATATATCAGATATACAGATTTAGACTAGATACAAGATATACAATATACTCACAAGTTTGCTCGCATGTGCAGGAATTAAAGATACATAAGATAAAGAAATCAACATATGAAGCCAAGCATGCTCACAATAGATAGAGCTCCGTTGGACCGCTTTTCAATGGCCAAGAGATGCAAATCACTCAAGACCCAATCAAGAGAATGCCTCTAGGTGGATGCACACTTCTTGAAGGATCACACCACGCGATAAAGGAACAAAATAAAGATGAAAGCTTTGAAAGCAAAGTGCTCTAGATGAAAAGATATAACCACTTAAGTAATAATTCGACAACACATAAATGACAACTTGCGTATGAAAGTAAATTGAAAGACAGTGAGATCAGTGAACTTGCAACTGTGTAACTGTATTGCTTGGTGTTGTAGACTGAAAATTGAATTAAGTGATTAAGTGTGAGATTAAATTTATCCCTTACTAGATGTCAACCCAAAACTCTCCTCCCCCTATTACCAAGTGGTTGCTGGATGCTCAAGAAGTGAGACAACGAGGCCTACCCTATCTTCACAAGTCAACCCTAAGGTCGAGTACTCCGGAAAATTTCCATGGGTTTCCTCAAAACCCCAGTTTTTAAGTGGTGAAGATGGTGAGTTAAGGTGTCCTCTTAAATCTAATTAATGAATTTTAGATCTATGAGCTAAATATTGTGAAGTGTGATTGAGTGCTTGTAGCTTGCTCAACAAAGTTGTCAAAGTACTGAAAATTGAAATACATGAAGGCTGAAGCCCTTTAACAAAGAAGTTGCCAAACGAGTTCTTAAATGTTATATTCCAAAAGTGAAGTGTGAGAACTGAAAGTAACTTGCGGAATTGTAAAAGGTTGATTAAGCCCTTAAGATATTGATACTTGCATGCATGTACATAAGATGGAAGACTTAAGAAACAGTCGGTTGCATGTAAAGTAAAAGACAGAAGCGAAAAGTTAATTAACCAATTAGCGCATGCATATGTGATGGTGAAGCTTTAAGAGATTAAAGATTGCATGCAAGGTAAGATAAACTGAAAGCAAAATATCCACGATGCCTCCACAGGCTCTAAGCTAGCATATGTTATGAGATCTACTCTAGATTATTTTAAGAAACCATGCATGTAGAAATCACAACTAATCTAGCTAAACTAAGCAAGAAAAAGAAACGAAAGAGATCTAATCTAAAACTTGCAAAAATAAAACAGAAAGGGAAAGAATGCAAGCCACTTGGGTACAACTCCTTTGGGCTTGCTTTACAGTGATTTAGAATATAGAAGTAAAAGATAAGCGTTTACCACAATGAGAGGAGTTGCTTGAGAGTGTGTTGTGCATAAAATTGGGCAGTATGCCCCCTTGTCTTGGCGAGAATCTACAAAAATCAGCAAGCTATTGCTTGCTGATTTGAGCTGCAACACACTCAAAAGATGTTATGAAATTTCTGTTTTTAGGAAGAAATTTTGTGCATGTGTAAAACAGAAAATTATAATGTTTTAATTGACCTATCTAAACCTATTAGCTACTAAAATCAGAAATGGAAGAACATGGAAATAATCAGAAAATGTTTTGGAGTGTAAATGAGGAGAAAGAACAAATACGTGCTTAGATCTATCCCAATAGCTTCTCCTTGAAGTAATCTGCAAGTCTTAAACAAAATGTGAGATGAATAGATGATGATTGCAAACACTAATAATATAAACTAATTTCTATCATTTGTAAATGCGAATCATCTAAGCTAGCAATTATACAATCACTAAGCCTAGCCAAGTAAAATACTTTACCCAACAATCTATCTATAATCACAACAATATTTAAAACAAAAACAATTTCACTTCATAATCATGTAAAGAATCCAGACAAGTCTTGAGATCTTTGAGTCCTCCAAAGCTATTTCCTTTTATTATTCAATGGAAAGAGGTTGTGGCAACTAATTGCCACAGGCCCTTCAAGAACAACACCAGTGAAGAAATATGGCAATAATGAGAGAGATAGAAAGAGTGGAATGGTGAGAAACTAGTAGCATAATAGTGCAATAATGAAAGGTAAAGAATTAGGGAGTGAGAGGTCTTTTAAATAGCTTGAAAAGCTAAGGAGACCCCTCTTGGATCTTCAACACTTGTCAAAGATCCAAGGGACAAGACAACTCAAGGACCAAAACAATCCAATGAGAGACTAAGCTTTTAGGGTGAGGGGAAATGGAAAAAGGATGAAGTGATGAGGAGAAAGCAAGGAAATGAAGACGTACTTGGCAAGTGAGGGAGGCGTATGGGCTAAAGGGAGAATTTCCTTGCTTTGAAGGGAGATGTTTCCATCTCCACGTGAGACATTTCCAAAGATCTCAAGACTAAAGCGTGAGTTAAGAAGGGAATGTGAGGATGTGTGGGTAGAGTGTGTTGAACACACTCCCCATTGGCAGATGAGTGGGTAAGGTGAGGCCCACTCTTTATTTAAGTGAGAGTTTCCACTTTGAAAGAGGGAGTACGTGAGGTGTACGTAAGGGGAAGATGTGAGGTAGGAGTGATGCGTGGGGAACGTGAGTTTTAGTGAGGGCGTGTGCTGGGAGTGTGTTGGCACACTCCTACATAACAAGCGATTGGTGGAGAGAGGAGATGGCCCACGTTCCAATTTAAAAGAGTTTGCAATTAAATATAATGAAGTGGGGGAGCATTTTGCTAAGGGGTGTGAGTTTAATGTGAGGTGAGTTTACGTAAGGAAAGGGGGACGTAAGGTGAGTGTGGTAGCCACACTCCAAAGGATGTGGATGTGAGTGGAAGGGCGCACCTCATGAGGAGGGGCCCATAACACACTTAAAATGACTTATTACATCAATTAAAGCATTACTACATACTCACGTGGGGAAGGGGACGTGAGCTCAAAGTGGAAAATTAATTAAAAATTAATTTTAATTAAATGTGGGTTTAAAAGGTAGGTAAAGGGTGTGGGTAGGTTAGGTGGGGCCCCTCTTCAAATTATTGCCACTTACTTCACTTGATTTGGTCCATTATTACAAAAAATGCATTTTCCCATGTTCTGGGTTTGGCAATTAAAATTGTCGTTTTCCCAAAAAACTCCTAAGCGGACAAACAACCTAGCAAAACTTGTCTGACTGAGTTGAAGCTTGGTCCACGGGTGCAGGGGGTCTCATTAGCTTTCTTTTGAGTACAAATAACCCTATTGCAAATCCTAGGACCTAAGTTTTACATTAATTACCCATTATTAATTAATTAATTAATCAATTAATTAATTCGAAAGCTTAAAAAAAACCTAGCTAAACTTGACGGAATTACGCGAAATTTTGCGTGTTGTCTTACATGGTCATTTACAACATTCCTAAACACTAGCTACCTAGGAATGACTTCATTAGAATTCCTTTCACCACTTTGGAGGATTTATTGGGTGGGAGTGAAAAACTCAAGGGAGATTAACCCGGCTGGTTAGGCCATGTTATCCCCGATATCTA
>CBVK0100189606.1:0-13853 GCA_900067695.1 Picea abies | reverse complement strand
ATGTGATGATTGGTAGCAAGTACAACATTAATCAACTAAACATTAATTATATTATTTAAAACATAACAGAGTATAGAGTATAGTAATGTTAGTATGTGGATTTATAGAATATTTTAAGAAAATTCATATTTTTAAATTTAGTTTTTTTTATTTGACAAATAGTTATCAAACTACATAAAAATTGTCTAATCAATTATATCTACTAATCAAAATTCAGAAAAAACAATTTTAAAAAATTTAAAAAGAAATTTTTAATATTTCAAAAAATCAAATTAATAAAGATATTTAGATAACATTGTAAAAACTTTATTAGAAACAAAAACTTTAAAGAAACTAATTGAAAGTCAAAATACTTTGACTCCTAACCAATTACAATATAACCTGCCAAAGGAAGGTATAAAAATTGTATAAATACAGAGTCCAGACCTAAGTAGAACTAGGAATTTCAACTGAAATCGATGAATAATAGTACATCCTGAAGGAAAACATGTAAGGAATAATAAGGGAGAGTCTTTTCTAAGAAAAAATAAGCAATTTTGTCCTTGTGACTTTTGACTCCAATGTCAACATCATCATATTTCTCAAATGGTATTGCATAGACTCGGTGCCTTCAAGATTCCACTAGGAGATAGAAATGAGGAAACTAAACTTAAACATGCCCTTCATCATCACAAAAAAATAAAAGAAAATTTGGTTCATATTATTGCATAAATATTGAGTACTCTAAGGCCAAATTCCTTATTTAGAAACTCTAGGTAAATGAACCAATCTCTTCCAAGTGAGAATGAAGGGACACAATCTAAAACTCTATACATCATATATGACTATGATTACATAATTAGTGAAATATGAATGTATGATTACATATTTTTCTCATTGATTGCTTGTACCATCCACTGGAAAATAACAAATTATATTTATTAATGACATTCACTTAGCAAATGATAATGCACCTTTATCCGGATTTATGAGTGGAACGAAATGAAACTTGAACAATATAGAGATATAAGAAATGAAACTTGAACCAAAGAGACACAATGAACAATAATAGAGATATAGTAAAACTTGACTTCTATTAAATAAGAAATATATTGAATATTGTAAAATGTAGACTAAAAACAAGCTTGTCAGAATGGTGACAACTTATCTGTGAGAAGAGATGTGACAGTTATGCTTATTCGCAAGAATATAAGTACAATGAGGCTTTGAAGGCCTTTTTTACATTAAACATGAATTCAAGAACCCTATACATCCAAAAACCTAACCCTAGGAGATGAAGCACCAAAATTCATATGCACCCCGTAGGGGTAAGTTAGTACTTCAACTTCATGGGGTCGTAACTTCTGCATACGATATTTTTTTAGGGTGCACAATAGCTCGTTGGAAAGGTATTGACGAGGATATTCATTTAGTGGTCTCAATAAAACTCTTAGGCTATCATTGAGGTGACTAATCATGAAAAAACATAATTTAGGCCCTCAAAATGGCCCCGGAAGTTGGGACTCCTAAAAATAGTAAGTTGTCAAAAAATTGTTTTGAGCCAACTGCAAAAGGTGGGTGGCCACCAAGATCCTCCTAGATCACTCCTCCTCCATTAGGAAGAAATTATATCCATTATGTTGAGTGCCCCCATCAGATGAGGAAATTTCTACTAAATTTGGCACTAGGTGAGCCACTTGCTTTGGTGCAGGAGCTTCCCTTCTTTAACAACTCGATAAAGATGGATCCTTCGTTGGAGAGTTCCCTTGACCTATGTGTCCATGATATGATCATTGTATGCTTGTTCCATGCAATCATGGTTGAGATTTGTTGGCGTCAATTGTTCTTCTATCCCTGAGGTCTCCAATAATGGTGGAAAATAAGGCCAAAGGAGGTCCACATTGAACATTGGGTGCAAGCCAAGGAAGGAGGGGAGGTTGAGCTCAAAATATTTTTCACCCACATCCTTAGTAATGGTGTAAGATCCATAACAAAGTGGATGAATCTTCCGATGAGGCCCTATAAGGCATTCTTTTTGCAAGTGGAACCAAACTTTGTTGCCCACCTAAACCTGGTGTGGAAACCAATGTTGATCATGGTGCTTCTTGTACTTGGTATTGGACTTCAGTAAATAGCATAAAACTATTGGTGGATGTGTTGGATCCATTCAATGAACTGGGTGGCTTTGTTAGCTTTAGTTGGAGTATGTGACAAGTCTGCCTGGGTGGCCGCAAGGGGTAGTGCAACATTCATGGGACCCAATGGTTGAAATCTCAACCCCACTGAAATGGGTTGTGGTTGGTTGATGTTGGCACCAGCATGAAGAGGAAAGAAGAACGATCGTGGAAAATAAAGTGTGGAGCCTGGTGCGATCTAGTTCGCCTCACATAAATATTACCTAGTTTTGTGGAGAATTGTAAGCGCGAGGTGCCGAAAATGTAGATCTATCATAATACAAGAGCCAAGAGCCAAATATTTTTGGACGTAGCCCAGTAGAGGGTGAACCACAGTAACTCTCATGTAATGTGTTAAATGTATGCATGATTATTCTTTCTTTCACCAATTGATGGTTAAACTTGATTGACGAGTTAATACTTGCTTATGAATTTGCTTTTAGTTAACTTTAATTAACCTGTGGGATATTCGTATGCAAATCCAAGGAACAAGTACTCTCCATTACGGCTCATGGTATCTAAACCTATCTGAGAAACCCCTATCCCATCCTCTTTCCTAAGATGTAAACACCTGAGTCTTACAACCACCCATTTAAAGCTATCTCGGGTGAGACTGCACAATGCTTTTTGGTGTTGTGTTGCCTTCTGTTTTACCAGGAGGGCCAATAGTTTTAGAGGATTTGTTGGAACCCCTAATGACATGAACCCTGGGTCAATAACTCAGACAACCCCTGAAGGGAAGAAGTAACCAAAATATGGTTATGTTGTTGTGTTAAGAGGAACAACAAAGGACTGAGTAAATGAGATGGAATGAATAACAAACCGAAGGAAGAGAAATGAACCATTAGAAGGGGATGTTGAGACCTTGGAACCCCATGAGAGAATAAATCAAGGGTTGGTTGAGAACCACAGAGCTAGACTTTGCACAAAAAGACAATAAAAACCCGAGGATCACACCACGTAAATACCTGGAAAAATACGTATTTACGGATCTACAAAAAGTTTTTTTCTGTGATTTTCCACATCTACTACAGGAGTGGATCTTAACGTTAAAGGATACCCATGTGACAAACCGGATTCGATGGCTATATTGGACTCCAGTACATATCCAACAGCTGCAGCAGGCAAACAACAAATTCACCTGTACAGTCGACTTTTGGCTTGATAGTATTTTGGCAGGCTTTATCAAAGAATTCATGATAGACACAGCAAATTCATACAGTGCATTCGAGCAAGATTTCCTACGAGGACCTAGAGGAAGGTACATATAATCACTATATACTTCTATCAAGATACCGCTATATAAAAAAGGTGTGATGACAATGGAATCAGATAGCTAGAATTCTCTGTGCATATGGGGGAAGGGGGGAAGCACTAACAGAGAAAGGAGGAATGGAAGGAGGGAAGGGTACAGAGAAGAAGGAGGAGGAACCCTTGGACCCAATATTGATGGATGAATACCAACTCAAGTGGATCTTGGCATCATCAGGAAAGACGTGTAGCGGAGAACCCTACCAATATAAGGTGAATACCAAGAAGAGAATCATATCCGAGAGGGAGGGCTTGGCAAACTATGAGGAAGAGGTAGAGGATCTCCACGCTGTGGAGAAGATTGAGGAAATCCTACGCACCGCATATGAGAGGAAAACAAGAATCCCAAGAAAAGGAGGAGAATACAACCATTCCTTCAATATTAATGTCAGTGTGGAACCCATAAACCCATGTGCCACCAATACACCAAAACGAACACCACCGTTTAGACAACCAAAGTTTGAAGGAAGTCCGACATCAAGAAGTACATTGACACAAAGGGAAACAACTGGAGGAGCCAGTTTAGGAAACCTTATTCAACTATCTACACCACATAGAGGAGGGAGTAGCTTAGTATTTGGAATGGAAGGACACAACCCTACTATCATATTACCATAGTTTCGAGGAGAAGCAGTAGAAGACCCTGAGAAGCATCCATTCATTTGGGAAAAGATCTGGGAATCAAAGTATATCACTGATGAAGACACTAAACTAACGCAACTAGCAATCATGTTAAGGGACTGTGCACTAGACTGGTACATGAGTCTAGACATGAACAATGTTCCTAGGACGACAAGGACACTGGACGACATTAAGAAACTACTAGTCAATGAGTTCCAGAAGTCGAGCTTAGAGGATCAATACATGAATGAGATGATTGAAATAAGACAGAAACCAAGAGAATCGGTGTGGGAGATTGATCAAAGATTCAAGCAGTTAAAAGGAAAGTTAAAATACCTTATGACCAATATGCAGCATCGGCACCTATTTGTCAATTCACTACTCCCACAATTAAAATATTTGTTACGACAACAGAAGTTTCAGACGCAGGCCTTGCAATTGGAAGAGAATCAGTACCAACAGATGAACCCATCTATCGAAGAACTAAAGGAGGACCTAAAGAACTTAACATTTTAGTTGATCCAGAATAAGAACAAGAACAAATGAGAAGTAGTTTGGTGCACTACCTGCAGGACGGAAGGACACCATAAGAATGAATGCCCAACATTTGCATAGTATATGGCGACAGGAATGCCAAACCCACTACCACAGGGAGGATTATGGTGCAAAATATGTAATAAATCGGGTCACGACCCTTACCACTGCATGATGATGCATAAATACCAAACAATCCCTAAGACCTCATATTGCACCTTTTGCAAGTCAGTAGGCCATGATGACAAAGATTGTAGAACTATGGAGCTGATGCAGGAATGAACATCAGATGCATTCCAGGTACAGGAAGAAATGATCATTGGGAAAGAAGCACCATAGTTCAATCAAGCCCCAACACCATACAACACGGCGCAATAGCATTATAATACCATGTCGCAACCTTAAAATACCGCGCAGCCGCAGTACAACCCAACACAGCCCTAGTACAATTCTATGCAGTATAACCAAGGACCACAGTACAACCCACTGCGAGGTGACCACGTAACTTATAGAGGAGCAGGATGAGCCAGAGGATCTTTCAAACGTGACAGAGGACCTGTCACATGTCACAATTTCTAGCAACCAAGACATTATGCACAGGTTTGTCCACTGCCACCAATGACTTGTATGTATTTTAGCACATCAGACCATGATACAGAGGACTGTCTGACATTACTTGGAAAAATCTAGGAAAAAAGGAACCAAAATAACCAGAACGTTTAGTGGAGGAAAAAAAACAGGGAATGACATAGTTCGATAGGAACCAGTGCAGAACCAATGGATAAATAAGAACACAGACCCAAAGAAACAGTTCGATGCACATAAGGAGAAGGATATTTTTACTGAATCCTGACAAGAATTCCATAAGGAGAACATTGTGTCGACCACACAGCAGAGCATGGAATCTTCGAAATACAAAATGACACCATCAATGGACCATACCAATTGAAAAAAGCCCGAGGAACAAGTAAGTATGATCAAAGACTTTTTGCAATCATGCATCAAAATGTTGAATGATCCTTCATCTGTCAAGATATTACAAAATATCCTAGAAAAATGTAGCGGCAAGACAAAACAAAAGCCAGAATTGAAAACTATCAACCACCTACACAGAAGAAGAAGAACAAGCATGGAATTTAGATTAAATACTAACATTGGGGATTTCAATATGGGAGATATTATACTAGATCTAGGATCCGAAGTAAACGTACTACCAAAAGCTACATGGAAATGCATGGGAGAACCTACACTAGGATATTAAATGGTTCAATTAAAACTAGAAAATCAACATAGAGTCCTACCAATAGGTAGACTGAAAGGAGTGACGGTAGACCTGGATGGGGCGCGCACTAAGGCAGACTTTGAAGTCATCAAAATAGTAGACGACACAACACCTTCCCTGGTGCTACTTGGTCTAGATTGGGCGTTCAACAACTAAGCCATAATTAACTTAAAAACCAGAAAAATGACATTTCAGTCAGGAGACTACAGGGTCATAGCCTTATTCGACCCATCAGAAGGCGAGAGGTTCATGGAACCCACTTTCCTGGATTTACAAGAGACCGACCAGTTGTACAAAACAACTGTGCGTGATGCATATTACATAAACCCAATTGCATAAGGGGTACTCAGTTGGCGAAGCATTACTTCGTGAACAACAGAATCAGACACCGAGTTAGAAAACTGGCAGCAAATACTACACAAAGTATCCACGAGAAGGTGTGCTAGAATAGATCGCGCAGTAAGTTGGATTGGCATAGAAATCAGAGAACCACCCATCTTTCATAGGCTAAACGATTTGGAAACTTTCTTAGCACAATATGAAGATGAGGTACTAGAAAACCAGAGATTGATATCGTTGGATTTATCATTAAAGGATACACCCGCCAAATGGTGGGGTGCACAAAAAGAAACTATCACATATTGGTACCAATGTAAGCAATAACTGTGCATAAGGTTTGGAGAAGAACATACAAGTAACAAACAACAGAAATATGACGGACTAGGCACACTAGAAAAACAATTGGAGGCGTGTCAAACGTTGTGGAAAATGACACCACCGGAGGAATGGTCTCACCACTTCATTCATACTTTAGAGGGCATACCAGCGAATTGGTATATGGACTAGGAAATGCGTAAAGGAACCAAGACATGGGTAACACTCCAACATAACTTTCAATCACTTTCTCATTTGATCATGAGAACCCCAACATAGACATGGCCCTGAAACGGATCAGAAATGTCATATTCATCAAAGAACCAGAATTATAAACTATCACAGAGGTACAACAACAAAATAAGCAGACAGTCAAGGATCTGTTGTCATGCTACCATGTACAAGAGGAAGCTCTGGATGAAGACGATCTGTGTGATATTCACTTCGAAGAAGTTGAAGGTGAGAGAGATGTGGAAGGACAACCCTTAGAATCAGAGGTCATCTTTGCACCAATCAAGGTAAAGAAGGTTAACATAGGGACCACTGAGCGGCCCAATATGGTCAGCATTGGAGACTACTAGGATGAACAGACACTAGAAAGAATCACAAAATTGTTGCACGAATACTGTGACATTTTTCCCACAACCTTTACAGAGATGAAAGGCATAGTAGGATAATTAGGAGAAATGAAGATACCACTCAGACCTAATGTGAGACCCATTAAACAATGACCATATAGATTGAATCCCATATATAAACAAAAATTTAAAGACGAGATCGACAGGATGCTCGAGGCTGGCATAATCAAACCAGTCGAAGAATCGGAATGGATAAGTCCAATGGTAGTACAGGACAATAAACAAGGAAGAGGGATCAGAATATGCATCGACTTTAGGAAGTTGAATGATGCATGCCTACACGACCCATTCCCCACGTTGTTCACGGACAAAGTAATCGAGAACATAGGAGGCCACTAAGGCTACTCATTTACTGATGGATTCTCAGGATATCATCATATTAAGATAGCACAGGAGGGTAGACATAAGACCGCATTCGCGACAGAATGGGGATCGTATCAGTATACAGTCATCCCATTCAAACTGAAGAATGCACCCGCGATCTTTTCTAGAGTGTTCATCGCATCATTTAAGGAGTTCATCCATCAATTCCTTGAAGCATACCTTGATTAGTGGACATTCTATAGCTTGTTAAAATATCATGTGGAAGTGTTATGACTGATGATAGAATGATGCAAACAGTGCCAGATATCACTAAATATCAAAAAATGCATATTTGGGACACCATTTGGGATACTATTGGGACACATAGTATGAAAACGGGGTTTGCTAGTGGATCTGGCCAAAATCGCAGTCATTGTTAATCTACTAGTGCCAAAAATAGTCCGCCAACTCAGAGCAATGTTAGTACATACGAGATATTACAGGAAATTCATCAGAGGATATGTGAAGATTACAACACCAATGAAAAAACTATTAAGGAAGGATACAAAGTACCAATGGAACGATGAATACCAACACAGTCTGGATACCCTAAAGGAAAATATGGTCACTGCACCAATATTGGAATTTATGGATTGGGAGAAGACATTCCATGTATATGTAGATGCATCAATGATCACACTGGGAGCTATCTTAGCGCAACCAGGAGCAGGAGACTTGGAACACTTGATAGTCTTTGCAAGTAGAAAATTATCATATTCATAACAGAATTATAACATGACATAAAAAGAAGGCCTAGATATGGTTTATGCACTACAAAAGTACTGACATTACCTATTGGGAAAACATTTTAAGATGTTTACAGATCACTCAACCCTGGAATACCTAGTCAACAAGCCAGTGTTGTGGGGGAGAATATATCGATGGTTATTACTATTTCAAGAATTTGACTTTGAATTGATAGTTAAACCAGGAAACTGAATGCAGGGCTTGACCACCTATCAAGGGTCACAAACGGGGAGGAACCAACGAATTTGAAAGACAACTTTCCAGATGCACAACTATTCTCAGTATAGATTGTTGATGATCTCTTCGTAGAGATCATCTAGTACTTAAGCACAAGTATTGCACCACAAGAATATACCACAGCGTAAAAGAAGAACCTCGCAGTCTGTGCAGCTGACTATCAATTGATCGTAGGACATCTATACAATATGGGCACAGATAGCATCTTATGAAGATACGTACTAGCCCATGAATGACCAAGAATTTTAGCAAAATCCTACGAGGGAATACCAGGAGGGAATTATGTAGGAAAAAATACCATGCATAAGGTACTACATGCAGGATTATGGTGGCCAACGATCCACAGAGACTTGAAAGAATATGGTCAGCAATGTGACATCTATCAAAGGGTAGGCAAACCCAATAGAAGGGACGATATGCCACTACGGCCAAAAGTGACACTTCAGGCATTCGAAAAATGGGTGATAGACTTCATGGGACCTATTAACCCACCAACCAAAAGAATGGGGGAAAGATACATTATCACCACGACGGAATACCTAACAATATGGGTGGAAACCATGCTAGTAAAAGATTGCAGCGTAGAGACAGCTGCACACTTTCTGTTTGAACAGGTAATTACTATATTTGGGTGCCCAAGAATTTTGATGAGCGACCAAGGAATGCACTTCATAAACAACACGATCTAAGTGATGTTGGAAGAGTTTTAATTTCATCACAAGAAAAGCACACCATATCATCCACAGGCAAATGGCACTGTAGAAGCCTTCAACAAAATCCTAGGAAATGCCTTGACAAAGATATGCAACATCAACAGAGACGATTGGGATCTCATGGTACTAGCAATACTATGGGCGTATAGAAACACATGTAAAAATTTGACTGGCTACACACCATTCAAACTATTCTATGGTCAAGAAACAGTAATGCCCTTAGAATTTTTAATACCCAGCATACGTGTAGCAGCCATTACACAAATGAAAGAATGAGGCATGGTACAGGAAAGACTGAATCAGTTATTATCAATGGAGGAATTCTTAATCTTGGAAGGATTCCATCAACAAGTATAGAAAGAAAGAGACAAAGCTTGTCATGACCACCACATCAAGAGGAAGATGTTCAATGAAGGAGATCTAGTATTTCTCTACGATAGTAAAGCGTTACAACACCCAGAAAAGCTGAGAATGCATTGGTTAGGACCATACGAGGTAAAAACTATCACAGATGAAGAAGATCTACAGTTAAGAGATCTAGCGGGCACAGACCTCAAAGGAATGGTGAATGGGAGTCAGTTGAAACTATATAAGGACAGTACAACACCCACAGTGCAGTAAAAAAAAAAAGAACGATGGACAAGTCGCATATGAAACACGAAGCCAACAAGAGAAAAGATAACGACCATATAAAAAAAGTAAACATGCAGGAAATACGAGCAAAAGAAGGTTGATGGGACAACAAAAAGAAGAGTTAAAGCAAGGCAAGGACAGAGGGGATGCCACATTAAATGTGCCAACTGGAGACGACAGAGCAGGCATAGTGGCAAGTATGAAACTGTTGTAGATGCATTGAACCTACAGTTATGGTGCATTAATCACATGAGGGAGGAAAAAATCCTTGACAAGCTTCATGATGAGCCCATACAACACATGAGCACAGCAACAGTTAGTCTATTCATAGATGAAGACCAGGAAACAAGCAATAGAAACAAGAAAAAACAAAGTGAAACCAAAGAACGCACCAACGCCATTCAAACCCCACAAATGTTTGACAGACACCATTATGGCACCACCGAAGCTCATAGAACCAGGCCATACAACTAGATCAATGAAGGCTTAGACAAGGTTGCAAGGACCACAGGAAGAAAGTGAACAACAACCCCCAAAAATCGTCAATATTGATGAAATCCCGTCGCCAAAGGAAATTCTAGTAGAGTCTACACTCATACATGAGGAGGCCCTGAAGCCACAAATAGAGGCCATGGAACAGGATACACCAGTAGTAGTGCATGAGACCCAACACAAGGAAGAAGAAACCCACTAGGAAATACAACAAAAGAACGTCGAAGTAGTCGTAGGAGCCACTAGAAGTGCACAGAACCTGGATGCAGAAGTGCAACCGGACACCCCAGAAGGACCCATCCCAAATTCCTTTTTGGTCGAGCCGATGGGGGAAATTACCATGGATTGGGCAGAATGGATGGTGAAGGAACAACCGGAAGCTACTGGAACCTCAAACCAACCATATCGGTAGGAGGAGCGAATTCAAATACCAAGCTCACCTCGAAAGAAACCAGCCGCAGAGATTGTGCTACCTCGCATACCACAGGGAGTACAGGTGGACCCACAACTATTAGGTCACGTTGAGAAGATCAAGTTTTCTGACCATGATGTAGTAGATGACACCAAATATCCAGAGCTGGCACCGCAGGTTTTTATGTAGAAAATAGTCGTGAACCAACTCAGAGAATCCATCACTCAGCCACACCAGTGGGCCACTGGACTGGACAGAACAAGAATTCTAGGGTTGCTGAAGATACCACACTTTGGTAGAGGCCAATATGTGACGGCATGTGTAAAAAAAATATTATCATTTATGCATGGAGGGGATATATGGCTGGACAAACCCGTCCACATAACGTTCGAACTTATCACATAGATAACAAGCCTACCCATCGGGGGTATGGATCCTGCACTGATCCTAGACAATAAGTCCAAGGAAAAAGAATTGGCAAAAGAGATGAAAAAGAAATATGGCACCGATAGGGGAACAAGAGGCATTATAATGAAATGGATCAACAATGTCGCGACACAATTGGGTGCAAAGATCTTAGGCTACAAAATGCTATGATAATGCCACAAAGACAAAGCACCGATAGAAGTTATTGTTGTGGCAGCTCAGTGCACAGAAGGCACCTTCATGAGTTGGGCGCCATACCTATCAAACTTGTTCCAAATAGATTGCAAATATGCACAGGACATAGGTACAGAATTTCATTACTAATGGTTGATCACTCTCATAGTTTTCATGGGATGGCGAGAACCAAAATACACCGTATTTGATACCACACCACAGCCAAGGGGAGCAAGATATTGCGTCCTGAGAGTTGGGCCACTAGACAAGAAGAAGAAGGAGAAAGAAATTGTATTTGAAGCATACCTACAGGAGATACAGGAAGCCATTGACCGAGCATGGAGAATAACACCATAGGTTGTGGCACGATACAGGGACATTGCTAATTTCTAGGCTAGCTGACAAGCCATGTGGATACAACCAAGGCAAGACCTAGATAAAAAAATGGCTAGAGATACGCTACTGTGTCACCGAGGGTGATATAGTCATGATCATCAGTGAATGGCCTGATGAATGGAGGATCCCAACTATACCCAGAGGAGTACCAACACAAACAGTAGAAGGAGGGGCCGCGCAGGTGGAGACACAGCCTCCACAAATCCTAGTACCCAAGAGATGAAGAACGGGCCAACCCAAGTCAACTCAGGAAGACGACAACTCACAGCATCCAGGGAACCGAAAGGGAGGAATAGAAACCACCTAGTCGACCAATGGACAGAAGAAATCGGTTGAGGGAGCATAGGAAACTGCACCGAACCCCATCACACAAGAACCAGGGGGGGCTAAAAGAACAATGACATAGGATGCAAGTGCTCACAAGAAAATGAAGGCACAACGACCACCACCGAATTACACAATCACAGAGGACGATGGAGAGATGATTGCTAGGATGGTCCAAGTCTACCTTGCGGAATATTTTGATCATGTCGTGCACCACTAGGATGAACTACAGAAGGAACAGATAAAAATGGGACAGATCCTTAAGAATTTTGGGGAAGCCCAGATCACAAGTACTAGTAGAGTCAAAGAGCCATCGAGCGCACAGGCCAAAGAAAGGGTGGAGGTAAAAGAACACGAACCCGTTCTTCCAATACCGCATGCACATTCCACGGTTTACATAAATTCTAGCATGCTACGAATGGATGAAATTGTGGGATAGACAGCACTAAAGGATTTGGATCATATCCAATTGGTCTTAGCATCGATGCCATCAAAGGAATTACACAAACTACAACTGAGTGTCGACCACAAGATGCAGGCTCGAGCACATAAAAAATTAGTCGAGCTACAACAATAAACAAAGAAGTGGGAAGCATTGGAAATAGTTTGCACATAGGCTCAATCGGAAACCAAGGAGGAGAAAGAATGTAGAAATGAGATGGAACGCAGAGTGGAAGAAGTTTTCGGGAAAATTTCAACTACTACACAAGGAAATGAACTCCCAACCACAGAGAATATCGACCAGATTGCGCAGGAAATTGATCAGTAGCAAAAGGAGATTGAGACTCTCCGCAGACATATTAGACCGACAACTTCACCACCAGTGAAGGAGCAAAGGAAGCAGGAAGCAGCAATGTAGCTGCAGAAGTTGGAAAAATAGGTCATCAGGACAGCCAACTTGCTGGATAAAGTAGCACAACTTTGGACAAGGTTGGAAGAGGATCCACAAGTCCAACACTAGGACAAGGAGGAGGAGAGGATTAATGCAACAATCCAAGAACTCAAGCAGTGACAGAAGACCATACCAATCCTAGAATGAGTCAAGGGAATGTAAGAGAAGAAGAAGATACAGGCAGAAATTATCACTACACAAACATAGAAACAAGAGTGTCAGGCTCAAATAGAATCATTGTTGGAATGGGTAGCAGAAGTACTTGCACGGTTATAAGAAGCCAGAAACCAGACAACACAAAATCAACTAGAATGTGTAGGACTGATGAGTGAGGAAGTGGCATCTTAGACAGTCGACACCATCAAGGAGAAAACCACGCAGGCACTGACAAAAGAAGAAAAGTTGCAGGAATAGTTCCAGACGATCACCAAGGATATCGAGGAAGCACAAAGAAACCAATTGACTTGGGATGAGTCACATGTCAGTGTTGGGGGCCTATTGGCACCAGGGTCAAGAGGAAAGAAGAACAATCATGGGAAAGAAAGCGTGCAGAAAATTGAAGTAACAACTGGTAGAAGAGAAGCACGCGTGCATGGAATAAAGTGTGCACAAAGGAAAGCGATAGTTGGAGGAGGAGTAGCACGCGTATGGGAGAAAGACCTAACATAAGAAGGGTTAGGGTTTTTGTAATATTTTGAAAGAGATTGAAGAGATCGAAATGTATAAATATAGATAAGAAAGTATCATGTAGGGTTGTTCGTTAGTAGTTGTGAGCGATTTTTTGTAATGTTTTGAGCGGTACGAACTGATTTGTAAAATGTTGAGAAAAGGATACCGTGAGATCGGAAGAG
>CBVK0100189605.1:0-13854 GCA_900067695.1 Picea abies | reverse complement strand
TTAAATATATAGACGATGCCCCCAAAATGTTGACCTCTAGAGAGTTATTTTCCAAGTACTAGCAGAAATAATCCTTTACAGGGTGATGAACTTAGAGATCAAAATATTGAAGTTTTTTATCAAGTTATTAATGATGATATGGATGGAGATAACGTTAGTGATACAAATAAGGAAGATGAGATACATAGATTGATCCAAGGCATATTTTCTCCAATGGATGAGGACAACCACGATGATAGTCATGATGTTGATCCTCTACTCGAGAATTCATGTCGACCTCTTTATGAAGGGTCAACAACATATCTTCTATCTACTATAGTGTTGTTGGTGAACTTGAAGGTTTTGAATGGTTTATCAAATTCCTCACACAGATACTAAGGTATTTAATTTGTTAATTATTTATGCTTGCATGTTCACAAATACTTAAAAGATTCAATTTTTTCATGTATTGCTATTGTTTTCTAATTTGTAAAGTATGTATGTGATATTGATGATTAATATTGTTTACACTGACTTATTGTTTTGAATTTTGTAGATTGTTAGTTGAAGTTCTATTACCGATGTCAAATATTTTTCCACACTACTACTCCTAGGCTTGCTTGTTCTGAAACCTATATGGGTTTCTCAACCTTCTATTCCTCTTTGCTCTTACTCTATGTGCAAGCCACTATCCTTCCGGAGCTTCAAAACTTGAACCTCTGTCACTTCCCTTAACTCATAACTCAGAATATAGTTCTTTTTGTGCACTCTATGCACTTGGTCAATGTCCCTCTTGGAAGAGCTTTACAAAATCCTCAGTGATTTTGTCTTCTCTATGCCCTCCTCTGCACAGTCTTACCTCCAAGATGTTCAACAACCTCGAGGATTCTCCTTGAGACTAAGACTTTCTCTAGTGCACCCTCCTCGCATGTCTTTGCCTGAATTCTGTTGAACTCAAAAGTGCACTCTTTCACTGGCCTTTAGAGTCCTCGTTACTCTGTCATGCAACCTCTTGCATGAAACCACAAAGAACCCAAACATAAATCAAATGAACCCAAAGATAGATAGAGAACTATATCTATTAACTGTAGATGGAAACCTAACACACATCTACAACATACATGCACAAAATCATAAAAGACATTCACAAACTCATAAAGACATAAAGATTCTTATGAAGAAAAATACTGCTTTGTTTGTATTAATAAGAATGTATGATTACAAGGTGTTCAAGCTCCGACTGCAACGGAGTCTTGACTCTATCTTCTCTTTTTTCCTATTCTCTTGTCTTTACTACCACTACCACTAAACAAAAAACAAAAAGATATTTTTACAAAAGGGGCCTTCTCGAGCTCTTCCCTCCATCTCACCTAATCTCATTAATTTACATTGAATATAATTCAATGGATGTCTAGTATGAACTAGATCTAGAGCCCTTCTGTTGTTAGCCATTAAAGGCGACATCAACTCCTATAGCCTACCCAAAGGTATGACTCGACTCTTTGAGCCTTACACATTTAATTATGATTTAATTACAATTTTAAACTTTGAAATGAGAGTGTTGGTGCTTATCTCCTTCATTGAATGTGCATGAGTGTTGGCTAGTTAGCGTGTTGTTAGGGTGAAGCAATGCTCCTGCATCATACTCCATTGCTGTGAAAAATTCATGAGCTTCTGAGTTCTGCTGTTGAAATCCACCTGGATCCCAAACTCTCTTCTGGAGTTGTCCATTTGCTCCACTGCTTTGCTGCTGCTACTCCTGCTTCTTCTTCTGGTTCTCCCCTGCTGCTATGGCAGGCTTCTTTCTGCTCAGCTTCCCGCTGACAGATTTTGTTTTTGACCTCAACATCAACCTTATGATTCCCTCAATTACCTCATCCATATTCTCCAGTTGCTGGTTCTTTGTATGTAGTATCCTTGACTGCACTTCCTTCCTTCAAATGGGTAGATCAATTCTATCCCCCGTGCGATTTTCTTCATCGCTTGTGGCCTTATCTTTCCACCCTACTACAAAATTAAATTCTGTAGTCTTATCATTGAGCTGCTTCTCAACTTCCCTTTCTGACAGATTTGCTTTTGCCATTTCTCCTGCTGGAATATCTCGAGCTTCTTCTAGCTGCTCCTTGGGCTGGTATTCCCTCTCTATCTCCAACCTGATCTGCTGGATGTGCATGCTCTTCACTGTCATCATTTTCTCTAGGGATTCAAACTCTTCATACAGATGAGAAAAATATATGATGTTTGTTTCCTCCTCCGCTTCTTATTTTGCAACCTCCAATACTGTAGTTACCTCCTGTTCAACTTTCTGGCTTAAAATGTTGAGCAATTATGCTGAATTTTCTTCTTCCTCTTCTTGGGAAAACTTTAGTATCTACTTTCTTTTCTCCTCTATGACCTTCACTATTGGTTGTCGTTCTTCTGCTATTGTTGCAACTGCAGCATAGTCTTTGGCCTCCACTGGGCTATGTGGCAGGAATACTTCAATTCCTCCAATGATCAGAAGACTCCTCTCATCCTTCTCTGTCATCTCTCCTTGATAATACAAACTCACCCCTAAGTTCATGTGACTCTCACATGGACTCATCTATTTTCCCTTTCTGACCTAGAAATATGGGATTTTTGTCCAACCCACCTGACAGTCTATGAGATCCTCTGATGATCCCATATCATTGCTCACCTGGCAATTCAAAATTTCTTCGCTTCCCACCTGACAGTCTTTGATATCAACCATTGACCTCTTCTCATTGCCCACCTGGCAACTTGAAATTTCCTCACTGCCCACCTGACAGTCTTTGAGATCCTTTTTCTCGGGTCTCTTCTCCTCCTCATTGAGGATCTGTCCAACCTCTAGCCCACTGATGTGAACCACTTCCTCTTCATCTCTGAGGCGTTCATCATGCCTCAACCATCCTCTCAACAAACTTTGTTGTCCTTTGGATTTTTTTTTTTTGAATGAGCCATTTTTCTTTCCCCTTCAGAGGCCATTCATATACCTAATGTGTTTTTGCATCCTGCTCTAGCCCACTGATGTGAACCACTTCCTCTTCATCTCTGAGGCGTTCATCATGCCTCAACCATCCTCTCAACAAACTTTGTTGTCCTTTGGATTTTTTTTTTTTGAATGAGCCATTTTTCTTTCCCCTTCAGAGGCCATTCATATACCTAATGTGTTTTTGCATCCTGTTGCATTTTAAATGCGAGTTGTTCCTTTCGTTCCCTTATCTCAGCGATCTCTTTGTCCATATCATCCTTACCTCTCTGTTGATGATCTCCTCTTAGACCATTTCCATGGACTTCAGTAGACATATTTTTCCTCTCTAGGTTTAGCTCTCCTGGCTCTCAAATGCCTGTTTCCTTCATGTAAACATATCTCTACACACAGAGAAACAATATTTTTTCTTCAGCCTCTGATACCACCTCATGGTATCGAGTTGTCTCCTCTTTGGTGTCTTCCTTCCTTGCCTTATATAAATTAATTCTGTGCAATCTCTGATACCAATTGACAGTGTGTATCAGAGTATTCTCCTTACTTACTCTACGTTCCTCTACCTGTTGTCTACAGAAAAAAAGTGGCTCTGATACCAATTGATGCAAACCCCATACCTCTGCCTTGGCAGGGTCTGCTGAACTCTCAGTCAAGGATTGTTCATAAACTTCCCTTTGAGCTGAAGCGGCTCCCTTAGTCCCGTTGGAACCTTCAACTCGGCATATATCCATAGGTCCTTCCATGAAAACCCTGCCTACGTGAACCAACACCAAGCATGATCCTTCCTCCACATGACCACAACTGATGTGACCAAGACCTAACCCACAAAGGTTGCATCATGTTTTGCGATATAGGGGATCCCAATGTCAAAGCATCTCATTCCTCTGAGTCCAAAAACCCCGAAAAAGGGCTGACGGGTGACAAGATCCTCCCTTATCCTTCTACAATATGACCCCTCTCTGGTGACCTAGGGCCAAATGTCAATGTGCTTCAGGACTTCGCGAATCGTGAAATTGAAAGGCCTCTCTCCTCAGATCTCCCAATCCCTGAAACTCTGAAATTGCTTCTGGACGATCAATGGTCCAGAGTCTCTCCTTGATCCATGGTTGTGATCAAATCGTGGGTTTTCCTTTCATGATCACACTGGATCGATGGTTCACATCCCTCTTGATCAACGGTTTGGATCAAATTGTGATTTCGCATATGGGGGAGTTGAAAGACTCTCTCCTATGTTCTCCTGATCGACAAAACACTGATGGTTTCCAAATCTTTGCCACCTATCCTCCACAGTGGATGGTTCTTATTTCCTCCATGCAAATTCGGGATTTCCCATATTGGGGTTATGGAGTGCAGTCCCCTCTGCTCATCCAACTCCCGATTCCCGATCTCACGAAATGGACCACCGGTTCAGATGCCTCTTGGATCGATGACTCCTATTCCTCCTAAGCTTTGAGAGTTGAATGGTCTCATCGTTATCCTCCTTGCAACTTCGTTGATCCAACGGTTGTCAATCCTTTATGCTACATCTAACGGTCCAGATTTGTTCTTCCCTTATGCACTCTCTTATGTGTGTGGATGTAGATTTGGCAGTCCAGATCTTTTCTCCCAGTGTCGATCCAATGATAGCTATGCACCTTCCTCCTAAACTTCGTTCCTTCCTTGCCTTAGAAGATTTTCTAAGTGTTGAAGGGTTCGACCTTCGATTCTTCCTCAAGCCCAGAGACTTTGGGACTTGTATACATTCTGAGAACGCTATACCTTCTTAGCGTTGTCAACAAAGTTTGACCTCGACCCTGTGCACACTTATGCCCTGCATGCAACTTCATGCTACTCCTCCTAAGATTTCTTTCTCTGAAACCTCAAAGGGTTTCTCGACCTTCTGTTTCTCTTTGTTGTTACTTTGTGCGCAAGGCACTATCCTTCCGGAGCTTCAAAACTCGAACATCTAAGGGACTCATCCGTTGCCTTTCCCTCCCAAGGGAAATCTGGTGCTCTCCTAGAAATCTTCTGCTCAAGCACACCTTGTTGAGCTCTCCTACAAAGTATTTGAAAACTTTGTAAGTGTCTTGTTTCTCCAACACTTCCTTTAACTTAGAACTCATAGATTTCTTTTTGTGCACTCTATGCACTTGCTCAATGCCCCTCTTGGCAAAGATTTACAAATTCCTCAGTGATTTTATCTTTTATGTGCCCTCCTCTGCAGATTCTTACCTCCAAGGTGTTCAACAACCTTGAGGCTTCTCCCTGAGTTTAAGACTTCCTCTGGTGCGCCCTCCTGGCACGTCTTTTCCTGAATTCTACAGAACTTAGAAGTGCACTCTTGCACTGGCCTTCAGAGTCCTCAGTACTCTGTCATGCAATCTCTTGCATGAAACCACAAAGATCCGAGACAGAAATCAAATGAATCCACAGATAGATAGAGAAGTCTATATATTACCTACAAATGGAAACCTAACACACATCTACAACATACATGCATAAAAGCATAAAATACATTCACAAACTCATAAAGACATAAAGATTTTTATGCAGGAAAATACTGCTCTGTTTGTATTAATAAAAATGTCTGATTACAAGGTGTTCAAGCTCCGACTGCAACAAAGTCTTGACTCTCTCTTCTCTTTTTTCCTATCCTCTACTCTCTACTACCACTAGCACTAAATAGAAAACAAAAAGATCTTTTTACAAAAGGGGGCTCCTCAAGCTCTTCCCTCCATCTCACCTACTCTCATTAATTTACATTGAATGGAATTCAATGGATGTCTAGTCTAAATTGGATCTAGATCCCTCCTGCTGTCATCCATTAAAGGTGACATCAACTCGTACAACCTGCCCAAATGCATGACTTGGTTCTTCCATCCTTACACATTTAATTACAATTTTAAACTTTAAAACGAGAGTGTTGGTGCCTCTCTCCTTCATTGAATGCGTGTGAATGTTGGCTCGGTGGCTCCTGCATCATACAATTACAATTAAGTGACTCATAGATAAACAAACTAGCATAAAATTAATTCTCTTTATAGCCTTGCCTCTTGTAGACTACAAATCCTCTTTTGTTAGTTTTCAAAAGAAGGTTGATGTCTTTCTTATTGGTCCAAGTGCTGCCAAACATAATTGTTTCTTATTCCTCTTCTTCCAATAATTGAAATGTTAGTTTTTTTAATCTTACTTTTATGTATATATATTTGTGAATGATAATTATTTAACACACCTTAAATGTTTTTATTAATATATTTTTAATTTTGTATAATATTTTATATTGGATCCACATATATGAAAACTTCACATATATGGAAACTTAATGATGAAACTCAAATCACAATCTTTTAAATATTAAATTTTAAAATACATCTCCCTTCTTTAACTATTTTAACTAAATATCATATTCGGTGGATTCTTTCATTTCGGAGAAAGTTTTGAAGTATGCGGAGAGTCTATATATCCAGGAATATACAGTCTCTCCATTCATTTGTCTGATAAATTTGAATAATTGAAAACGGGTGTTGAGCTGCATGGCCACTGGAGTGTGACGTTGTTGGAGTCGAATTAGTTCATGAAGAGCCAACGCCAATTATTGAACGGGAGTTGATGTGGCTGTGCTAGACTCCTCACTCGAGACTTTTAGGAGGGCATGAGATTAACCCTCAGAAGGACGCACTCATGCACCAATAAAAAGGTGTAGAAGAACCCTGAGGAAAGATATGAAACTCGGTCTTCTCCTTCTTCTTTGTATGCAGAAACTTCCTCAAGTCACAAGCTCGCTCTGATACCAATTTATCTGAGTGGAGGGAGAATTCAACAATAGAGAATCACATTAATGGAAGGAGAATCATTTTTGAAGGAGGACGCACTAAATAAGAACATTTATACAAGGAGGGAGAGGTTCTCATTCCTTTATCTAATTGCATAAATTTTCAAGACGTCCCAATAACAAGTTAGAAACAAAAATAGTTGGAGGAAAGGCGCATTCACTGAACCAAGAACCATAAACTTCACAAAATACCAGGCACCATTTCCTTTAATAATTCAATTGAATTATAGAAATATGTCCCCTTTAATAATTCAAAGAGACTCATTACAACAATAATTACGGCTTTTATTTTTATGCAATTCTGTGCGCATTCATACTGGAAAGAGAAATTTCCTGCAGTAATTATTAAAATCTGGCATCCTAGTATAAACATCCAAAAATAAGTAGAAAAACTGGTGTAATATGCAATGGATATTCTGGCATCCTAACATAAGTAGTGAAACTGGTGTAATATGCGTGGATATTCTAACAGATCACTGGAGCGCTGCACTCACTGGCAATTTATAAGATTTAGTGAGAATATGTTTTTATGGAGCAACCCTAATCACCATAAGGCGCATGGATGTTTGGAATACGTGCCGTCGCGTACCTTAAAGACAACAAGGCGCATGGATGTTTGGAAAACACTGCACGTTACTGGACTGCAACTTATGCAAAAGTGGAATGTCTTGGAATGGAGGACGAAGTACAGAGGTTGGCGGACATGGGATTTCCACAAGATTTAGTGAGGAGTACTTTAGAAAAATGCGGTGGTGATGAAAACATGGCACTTGAGCATCTCTGTAGTGGTTAACATGGTACATTCTATTTTCAAGTTGTTTCCAAACTTTGTCAATGATAATTTTTCAAAATTATATATATAACACATGTTTTTATTCTACGTTTACTTTCTTAAATAAGAAATAATGGAACATTTAACAAAAATGTTAACAACGATAGTAACTATAATTGTTCCATTACAAACCACTATTTAAAATACAGTGCAATTTGAGATCTACAAATGTGTCTGTTTTTGTTTTTAAAAGGCTGAATAGAATTCAATCTTGCATCAATTTGATTTTTAACCAAAATTTTAAATAGAATTCTATCTTGAACAATATTCTTTTTTAAAGAGGAACTTGTTACCAGAAATTTTATAAAATCTTCGACTAAAATCGGTGATCGCACCCACAGAATTCTTTATGTAACCTAAACCAATCAAACCTAAATCTGTACCAAAACTAAATCTGTACCAAAATAGTGTAGGTGGAGGAAGACACTGAGAATGCTCGGATACTCCACCATATAGTTTGGAGGTGACAATTTATCATACTTATCATATTTAACCTCTGTATCTAGGTGACAATTTAGCCCCCGGGAAAGGAAGTACTCAATACATGATATCAAATTGCCATCGACTACGCAATTTAGCCTCTGGTATTAATCGGCAATGTTTTTGCAGCCAAACCCAGAAGAGACATTAAAAAAGAAATGGGATTCTTCTATTTGTTTCTCCAGTTAACAGAGTTTGATTAATAAACTATAAACCAAAATTTTATAAATAATAAATTGTATGTAAATCTTTTACTTGTTGTATGAACGCGCTTCATGTTTTTGAAAACAGATTTATGACACATATATCTCATTATTATACTTGTTGAGGACGGCAGTACACTGCTTAATGTTCAAATTAATTTATCATAAAGTTTAAATAAATTGCTTAAAAAATTGGTTATTGGTTAAATTGTTTTTTTCTAAAATTTAACTATATAAATAATTATTATTTAATTCTCTCTATATATATATTTGTTGTTATGTTATATCTTTTACTTCAACTTTTATAAATTTACATCACACTATAAACTTCAACTTTATGGTGAATACACAAGGTGGTGAATATTTTCTCTATGGTGCAGACACACTTAGTGAATATTTATCTCCCTTGTGAATATCTATGGTGAATAATTGATGCAGTGAATAATAGTGGTAGAATTAAAACATTAATATATCTTTGCAATGAATATGAATAGATGTGAATAATTGATGCTGTGAGCACAGAGTAGAAATAAAATTTTGCAAGTGAATTGATGTGGTGAATACATTCTTGGGTGGAAAAATGATATGCTAGTGATTATTCAAACCCTCGTATATCTTTGCCTGTGAATTACTCGTATATCTTTGCCTGTGAATTAATATGGTGAATACATTCTTGTGTGGCCATGCACAAGTTCCTTATTTATTTATTTTTAATTTTAATAGGAGTAATTAGTGGTTGATACCTAAATCTAGCTGAGTAAGGCCTAACAAAGTAACCTTAAATAGTTTGCTGAATACATAGAATCAATGAGTAATTCATAGTTGAACTTAAATCTAGCACACTAAGGCTAACAAATGAAAATCTATGAATATATAGAATCAATAGAAACAATTACAGAAGAGAGACATTAACTAAGGGACAAGATTAAAGAGCTAGAAGAAAATATGATTCAAAATTTGGCCTAAAATAGTCTCGAACACAAATTGTATATCATATCTATCCAAGAAGGAATGAATAAGCTCATAGAGTTAGACCATGAACATAACAAAAGAGCCCTCAACCTCATACGTTTTGTTATGTATGCTCTTTTGTTAACTCAGAACATAAGAAAAAAGCCTTCAACCTCATACCCTTCTAGTTGGGCAAAGCCTAAAGCTTCGAGAGTCTTGACCATATAGTTCCCACTAATTTTGAATAATTCCACCATGAAATCATCTGGGCTTGGGGCCTTTCCATTCGACATCTCCTGGACCACTTGGTCAATTTCCTCCTTAGCAATGGGTTTGTTTAGGTTGATGTTTTGTTCCTCGGTAACTAGCTTGGGGATGTGCTGAGTTATCCTTTGTATGGGAATGAGAGGAAGTCTCAACCACCCGCTCTTGTCATCATTTACTTCAGGCCGGAAACAATATGGAGATCGGATCCGATGGCGCTTGGAGACTGCGATGATCCTTTCTACAACTGAACTTAGCGCTTCGACCCTCTTTATGCAGCTCCTTCCTCTCCCCAAGTGACCACGGGCTGTGACCATACACTTTTGGCGCATCGCGAATATGAAAGGGCTAACCTTTGCTGATTGAAATCACGATGAGTGATATGCCGAGAAGGCTTAATCTGGCACCACGTGTCCTTCTAGATCCGATGGCTCTTACTCCTCCCGATACCTTTGTGGGCATGGGTCTGAATGCTCTCGGTGCTTCGCGTCTCGCGGCTGGGAGGAGCTAGCTCTTCTTCTTTAAAGTTGCGAGAGGCGAGGAGGCGATGGAGCTCAATTGCGCACCACATGTCCCTCTTTGATGGATGGCTCTGATTACCTCGGCAAGACTGTGGGCCCAAGTCCGGGATGCCTTCGGCACTTCGCGACTCGCGAATCCTAACACCAACACTTCGGGACTTCTCGCGGCGATATCCCAAGGCTTCATGCCACTTGTATTCCACTCGCCGACTTTGCTATGGCCCCCGCTACCTCCAGCTGTCGGGGTATCACTCCTTGCAATCTCACGATCCCCGTGCCCAAATTCTCGAGCCTTTTCTTGCGAGGCCCCGATACGCGATCTCACGTGCAGATCTAACATCTCTCCTCGATCCAGATCCAACGGTTATTCACCTTCTCGCTTCTTGCGTCCTCACGACTTGGGATACCCAATGTTTGGGCCTTTACCCTGCGAACTCTCGAGTTCACGAGATCATCGACCTTGGATGATGCCGACGACACTTTACCCGCTCGCTTGACCTGCTACTTGGAAAGAAACAGGGATTCTTTCGTGCTGCGTTTAAGCATTTCGTACAATTTGCAGACCCGAGTGCTCTCGAACCCATGACAAGAATTATCGCTAACAGAATCCATCTGGGTCTGGGGCCTTTCCATTGGTATCTCTTGGACCACTTGGTCAATTTCCTCCTTAGTGACGAGTTTGTTTAGGTTGATATTTTGTTCCTCGGTAACTAGCTTGGGGATGTGCTGAGTTATCCTTTGTATGGCCTTCATTTGGTCTTGGTTGGGTTCCTGGGCTATTTCCTGGAAGTGGTTTACCAATATATTTTCAATTTCCTTGTGTGATTCTCTCTCAATCCCATCCTGATCCTGAATTTCCAGGATTTTGTTGTGGGTTCTTCTAGCAATGGTTGTTTTATGAAAAAACTGTGTTCCTCTCTTATTCCTTTAGCCACCTCATTCTAGGCTTTGGTTGCGATAGAGTCTCTTCGTCCTCGCATATTTCTTCCCATTCTTGGGTCATTTAGGTATCTTCCTTTTTCCAAAGATTTCCTTGTTCCACTCTTTGATTTTATGTTTGATGTACTTGAATTTCTTATAAATATTAAACATCCTTGTCCCTTGCCCTGGTTGTTGCACCTGCGGCCATTGGCTGATATTTTCCTTAAAAATGGTGTGTTCGATCTAGAATTTCTCAAATCTGAACGGTCTATTCCTCAGTGTGGTTTGGAAGTTCGCTTCCAATTGGACCTGAACCCCCCAAGGAAGGATGTTGCGGTATAAATTTAAATACTGTGGGATAATGGACTCTGACACCAAGAATCTGTCTAGCCTCATCGTGATCTCATGTTTCTTTATCCATTTGTTGTTCCATGTGAATTGGCCATTACTGGTTCTGATGTCCACCATCTCCATTGTGTCAATGAAAGCTAAAAAATATTTTGCATCTCTCTTGGTGCCTCCTTTTTTTTCGCAAGTGTTTTGATGATATTGAAGTTTCTTGCCGATCAAGTGGAGGTTGCTCGAATGGGATTTTAGGTTTTCTAGGTCTAGGAGTATTCTTCTCTTTTCTTCCAACATCTGGGGACCATACACATTAGTGCATAGAATTACCTCTGTGTTACCTATGATTTGCATGTTAACCGAAAGTGTGTGTCTGGTGGCTTCGGCTGCTACTAAATTCATCACTTTTGGGTCCACAAGGTGAGAATATCGCTTGCCGTCTGATGCCCTTCGACCGTCAATGTCTTGTACTTGATCCATGGTTTTTTTCTCATTGTTTCCATTATGTCTACAATACATTTTGTCTCTTGGATGAAACAAAGGTCCGTTTGTTCCTTCCTCTGTCTGTTTTTAAGGATTTGTTGTTTTCATGGGTTGTTTAGGCCTCTAATATTCCATATTATATTCTTCATTTAAACATGTGGGGGGGAGTTGAGAAAGATATTTTTGATATTACCTGAGTTTATCAAAAGTTCTCCTAGTTCCTGTAGGGCTACATTGTTTGATTTCCTACCTTTCTTCCTTCTCGTCTTCTTGGGTGAGAGCTAGTGTTGTCCCTCACCTGCTTTGATTCTGAGGTGTCCTATCTCCCCGTGCGTGCGCTTGAGCCCTCTATATTTTTCTTCCTCCCTTAGGAGGAATAGGTATTGGATACGGTCTAGTTACTCCACTGGTACATTATCTACGCCTTGCATTTTCCATTTCTCCAGTATGTTTGGGAGATCTATTCCTTCCATTTCCAAAATATCTCTAAGATCACAATCTTCTGTTCCTACCTCACTTGGCGTCATTTCCACATCTTTTTCTGCCTCCTGCATGGGGGTGTTGGAGTCTCTAGTTTCTTCATCCATAGGAGTTGCGCTACCACCTTGTTCCTTCTTATTTCTTGGGCTATTTGTGTTCTCATTTATGGTTTGTTCCTTAGCTTCTCTAGATTTTGTCTTTTATTTCCTCCTTCTTCCCCTTTGTTGGTTTTATCTCTCCCTTCCGCTAGAGTCCCAGCTTTCGGATTGCTTCCCATTGGGGCCTTGCTTGGTTTCTTGTTTTCTCGTTTTCTGTGATTTGGATTGATAAATCCATCCTCATCCTGTTGTGTTTTTGTGTATTCCTCTTCTTGGTTTTTATTGAGAGAGAATTCTTGTATTTGATGCTTTGTATCCATTCCTCATCCCTAAATTCTAGGCTTATGGCTTCTGGGAGTTCCCCTCAAACATCAATCTCTATGAAAATTCTTGTGTAGGAGGTATATCTCCCTTTTAGGGTTTCTTTCAATGTCTTCACATATTTTCCAAGTTTTTTCCTTATTGCTTCGATGGTGGGGATAGTGAGTAGTCTAGCGGAGAGGAGTAAAGCCTCAACCAGACGAGTACATTCTTGAAGGTTTCTTTCTCAGGGGAAAATTTTTCCTTCCATGGCCGCATGTACAATCCTGCTGAGGTGTGGAAGTATAGCCCCCCCTTAAAGATTCTATGTTTGTCCTCCAAGTTTATGAAAACTACTGTGAAGAAGCCTTTCGACCCCAAGTGGAGTTCCACTTCTCCGTTTGGCTTCCATTGGTATTTTATCCAGTTCTGCAACATTCTCTCTTTGGGCCACAAACCCATGGCGGTGACCTTCTTCTTACTATAAGAACAGATCACAAAGAAGATGAACTTCCTAGTTTATGAAATGACCTTGCTGCATTCCTTAGCATAGATTTAAGGAATAGTGGTAGGGGGTGCTACCTCTCGTATCCTATACAATTGTCTACCCAAGGGAATAATAACACTGCAGGGTCTAGACTCATACACATCATGACGCTTCCACAAATATGGTTGTCCTAAAAGAACATCACAAAATTCAAGGGGAGAAATATCACACAATACCTAATCTTTGAAAGGCTTGATGTTGTAGGGCAGACAACACTATTGGCTATCACAAAGATATATTCCTTGGTGAAGCTAGCCAATGGTGTAGGGATGCGGGTGCGGTGTCATCGATAGGTCTAGTTGCTTGACGACCTCTATTGAGATCATGTTCTTATGAATGCTGCTATTGACAATGAAATGAAGCGGAGCCCCCTTTACCCACATCTATGAGTGAAAGAAGCATTCCCATTCCTATGGTTCTTCTAGTTCTCTTGGCTAGAATTTGGTGGTAGCGATAGTGGCATTGGGTTCAACATCTATAATCTGATTCCCTCCTTCTGGATTTGATTCAGATTCATAATCAACCTCTAATTCATAAGCCTTCAACTCGACCACAAGTGACTACTTAGAGCGACATTCTTCGGTGTTGTGCCAAGGAATTTTATGGTATTCACACCATTTTCCTGTGTCCTTCTTCATCTTCTCATTACCCTTCTT
>CBVK0100189604.1:0-13854 GCA_900067695.1 Picea abies | reverse complement strand
CTCTTCCGATCTCACATCATGAAATGAACAAGGATTCAATGCAACATGTTCAAGTGCTTCATAAATCAGAGTGATACATACCATGATACCCAGACTCATTACCTCATGAAGCAAGACTCACTGCTACTTCAAGACTAGGCTGGTGTGATGGATACTACTACTGGTGATATGTGAACTGCACTGAAGAAAAGAGGGGCCCTCTGGGGCCATGCTCAATTCGTCTGGCTCTCGGTACTCCATGTCTTGGACATGTGGGCCTCGAGACGTGATCTCCTTCGTTGTCCCTAGGGTAGGAGATAACATGACCTAATCCCAGTTTCGAGATCGATTATGATCATCAAATCGTGATGCTTGACTCCTAGCTAATGTGTGTTTTTAAGGCTTTCCCTTGATTATATAAAAATGGCCAAAGTCATTATAACCTAAAATTGTTAAAGGGGGTTTTATTTGATAGATTTATTGTGTCCCATGTTGTGTACACTCACATGCATGCAACTTACAATGATTGCAAAGGGAATCAAATGACCAAGAAATAGACTCGTATAGTTAAAGAAAAGGAAGTTTGAACCAACAAAGGAAATCAAAATTGCTAAGCTACTACAGGGACATAAGAAAGAGAATGAACAACCAAAAAGGGAACCAATTAGTAAAAAGGAAGTTATAACTAACAAATGGAATGGAAACCTCTAAGTGGCACTGAAGGATAGTTGAATGAAGAAGATGCTAGAGACAAACATAATAAATACACCTATGTGGATTGCTTCTCTAGATGGTTTGAAGATAGATTAGTGTACAACGTTAGAGCTTTTCCCTGCTATGTGACTTGGGGTCTTTGGTTATCCATAAACAATGATCTTTATAGAAAATGTATTCTTGCTTGTCAAGTAACACAAACAATTAAGGTCTCTTTTTAAGGGAGTTGGAAGCCACCCTAAAAAAAGCTCCAAGGGTCATTAAAGAAGAAGTTATAAATTAAGAGATTGCATGGAGTTACTTTAACGGTGCCAACCAAAGATCCTCGACTGTTTGTGGTGTAGGGGCTATTCATTTCCTTAATCTAGATGATTTATTTCATTTAAAATTTGGTGAGCATTGGATCAAACAATAGAGATAAATTATTCACTCTTTGGATTATTTGAAAAGTTGCAACGGAAAGAGGTTTGGATAAACTCCAAGTTCGGCGAGATTTTAAGATGCTCGTTGATGGGGCAATGGAAAATGCATAATCCAAAACATAGCGTTATCTCTTAATATGAGAAAAATCATAAAGGTAAGAAATCAGTTTTCATAACTTACCTTTAGAGAATTAAATTCCCAGGCTGATATGTTGTCAAAAGAGGCACTTTCTCTATAGTAAGGAACTCTCTTGTAGTAGAAATTCAAAGACAAAGTGTTATTCTTAGAGTCCTTGAAGTCTATTTTTAAAATTTATGTTGGTTTTAGTTAGTACAGGGACATACACTATTATAACCTTGGTTAGTTCTATGTAATTTATGAGGTCTGTTTGTACAATTTGAATGTCTTTTTGGATTGTAAAGGGTGGTCCTCGACCTTATGATGAGTTTTGTTTTTATTTGATGTTGGATGATTCCAATTATGTAAAAAATAACTATCGGGGAGGTGTATAATACCCCTTTATTTCTTTATCACTTAACTAAAACTATGTATATTATACAATACCCCTTTATTTCTTAACTAAAACTATGTATATTATATAATACCCCTTTATTAGTCCATGCCGAAGGCGTAGAGGGACTATAGCGATGAATAATTCTATGACTTTATATTTGTTTGTCGTTTGACTACAAATTTTTGCATACTTTCTAATGTTCGACATACAAAACTAAAAGCATTATTTTTTATATAATAAAAAAACCTATATATGTGATGATCTGATTGGATGATAGATTTGAGGTCTTATTGTCAGCTTCGCTATTCCCAATGAATTATATGTTGCCATATCCAAAGTTTTATCATGTATGATACTTTTTTTTATTTGTACTAATCATATTGAAATGTTTAGATATCCAAAGTTTATAGTGATCAATAATTCCAAAGTTTATAACCTTTTATTGGTCGATCTACAGAACTAAAAACATTATTTTTTTTTTGTTTTGTTTGTACTATTATTATTATTATTATTATTACTCTGTATTTGTATTGAAATGTTTGCATGCCAAAGGTTTATATCTTTGACACTTTTTTTGAGGTGCTTGAATAGGCCTCGCAACTTAAATGTTTACATGACGCGAGGTCTTCAAACAGGCATGACAACTTAAATGTTTGCATACCGCGAGGGCCTTAGACAGTCTGACAGCCTTAAATGTTTATCTAAATAGGCTTCTCAGAGTACATTTTTCCTTAAAATTTTCCATACAATGTTGCACTAGATTTGGACAATATTGTTGTCCACCGCTAATTGAATAGGCATTGTATGTTTCATACTTCTTCTAGGCTTAGAATGCAATTTTGTCATCATTGAAGCTACATACATTGTTTACTGGTTCGGTGGGTGCTTCTTCTTCGCTGGTTCGTCGATTGCTGCTTGTTGTTGTTGTTTGGTTCACAATTCGACCTGCGCTTCTACCTTTCATCGTTTCGGGGTAAGTTTCCATGCCATAATTTCATTTTCTATTCCTTCTTTGTTGTTCAGTGTTTGCAGTTTGCAAGTAAGAATGTTTGCTTATTTATACCGGCATGCTCATCATATGTTTCCAATTCCTTCTGTGCTTCGGTTGCAGTTTCGTAATCGTTGGAGATACATATGTTGTTTACCGGTTTGGTGTTTGTCGCTTGTTCATTGATTCGTCGATTGCTGGTTGTTTTTGTTTGGCTCAAAATTACTATTTTGGGGCCCTGGGGCTGCAATTGGGCCTGGTTTTTTTTTGAATTATTATTATTTTTTGGGTGCTTTACGGTGTTCAGACCCTGCATCCACGAGTGGACATGCGGTTGTGTTATTTGTCGTGTCTAGCGAGGTCAGGATCTGTTCTGCTGTAAAATTTTGATGATACTTCAGTGTTGACATGATAGAAAATGGTGGCATAAAAAATAATTGGACAACTACATGTGCAATTGCAATATGCACAGTTTTTTTTTTAAATAAAACATGTGCAAGCTGCATTTATAAACCATGTATGGTGGAATGTGCCCATATCACAATACATGTTCTTTATCCTCTACATAGATTGGTGTGACCATGATACAATTTGTCTTGTACTTGAGATATGATATGTACAACAAAGATACTGCAAAATTTTATTTCCATGTCTAGAAGCATATCTCGATACTTTGCCACGGAAAACCAAAATCGTTTAGCTATGGCTATGCAATTTCTTAATATTTTGTGGCTTGTAATATATTTTGGGTAGGGCAAAACTTTATATATTTACAACCATGGATGGAGAAAAGCAAAGGTTCATGTTTCTACCTATCTTTTATTCTATTCATTGATTCTCATTTACTGTATGTACATATTACTTGTTCTGCGGTGCATACCAGCTTCCATTCATGGTCATTGTATTTTGTGCGTTCCCACATTCAAACAAACAAAACAGCTAGAGAAAACGACGGAGTCTTGACTGCAGTGGTTGAAGAGGAGATACAAAGGTACATGCTTGTACTGTTATTTCATATTTCGTTGTTTTGTATTTCATTTATTGTTTGTATATGTGTTCACCTAGTTTATTGTATGTAGATGTTGTGTACCTTACTACATAATAACTTATCTTCATTACATGTTTTCCTGCAGACTAACTCCCTTCATGTCCATTGTATTTTTCCTGCATTGCTACATTTAAACAAATAGAATGGTTGGATATGACGATGGACTCTTTAGCGCGAATGTAGACGAGGAGTTACAGGGGTGCATACCTGTACTCTTATTTCACATTCCAATGTTGAGTATTTCATTTATTGTATGTTATTTGTTGTGCTTGTTCTACTGCTTTGCACTCTTTTTTTTTCCTGTATGTATATACTATGTATCTTTCTGCTTATTCTCATGTGAATCGTATTCTGTTTGTTGTTACATTGAAATAAATAGAATTGTTTTTCTTTCTTTTACGTGTATTTATTCATACTAACTTGCCTTCATGTCCATTGTATATTCGACTTTGCTACCTTGGAAGAAACAAGTTTGTTGGATAGGAAGATGAATTCTTCTACGCAACAACAGAGGGTTCTGTGGTACAGTCTTCGAAAAGGTATACCAACTGTTCTAGTAAATTAAATATACAAAGCGGGTGGGGGCATATAATATTATACCAGAAAACGATGATTTGGCAGCAATGGACCTTTGTGCCCTCCCCATTTCTACTTTTTATCTTTTCTATTATCCCTTTTGTTTTCTAATTGTTGTGCTTAGTCGTCTTTCCAAAAATGCCTTGGTGCACGGGTTGGCGAACTCACAGGTTCACATTTATGGTCATGCTTCTACCTTATTCCATGCTTACCCACTTTGTCGATTGCGGGTACCACGCTGGCGGGTTCAAGATTGCACCCCTGGCTTTCGAGGTTCCTCAATATAGAGATTGGTCGTTGTGCTCCGCCATCAGGCCCTATTTACTGTTATACATTTTTCAGTCAGAAAATATGAGACATACAATTTGACCCTCAGGTCCTCATGTTTTATGAGTATCCCTTGACACCCTATTTCGTATTCCATCTCCTTCCACCCTGCATGTGACATTAAGAACTATTATGGACAATATACAATGCATATGCTTGTTTAGTCCTTCTGATGTTCATCTACACATGCTTGCATTAGAAAAAGTTGGACTAGTGACATGGCCATGAGCAGTCAGTCATCCCAGACATCAACAGACCGACAAGGCTAAAGGTAAAGATGCATACATTCAGTTCCTAGTATGTTTACCAAACAAATATCCTCAGCTATTTAGTCATTTATGGCATGGTGAATATGTTGATGCCATCTGCAATACATAATTTGCAGTTCACAAGAAGTGTCAACAAGTACAGGCGAGACGTTGAACATAACGCAGGTTCCGCAAACTAAGAGGTGTGGTTGCAAAAATCTGGCTCCATAGTTCATCCAAGCTGTGCGTGTACTTGTAAATTTATGCCAGGAAAAAAAGAAAAAACAAAAAAATAATGCACACTACCATTCACTTTACTTTTCTTGTTCAAAAATTGTCACCAGGTCTAAACTTGTAACATTTAAAGTACTATCAATAGAGGGCTTGAACAACCACCGAACTGGACAAGTGTTCATTAGGGACATAATGGTCATCTATATAACCTACTTGGACAAGGCAAACAAAACTAGATCCATTATGCATGCTGACATGACAAACAAGGAGGCCATGATGACAGTCACACTGACTATTCCTACACAACTGGTCCAGAAACATGCATAAAAGATATTTCCAAGTAATGGGATATCCATTAAAATTTTAATATATTGCCCAAAACAGTATATGACCGTTAATATCGTTTCGTCCCAGATGCAACTATCAACCAACTTGCATAGAGCAATGACATTTACCCAATTGGAACCATTGGCGCAGCTGTCACACTGGCAAGAAAACTTAGCTCACAACACATTGTCCATATAAAGGATGGAGAGTCAGACAACGACAAGGCAATGGTATCGTTCTCCATATCTAGTTTTGTCCTTTACTTTTGCATGTGCATGTGTCTCGGTTAAGTTAAACAAATATTGCATTGTTCCATGTTGCAACTGCAATTGTTCGATACCTATTCAAATTTGTTTTCGTCAATGGAACAACAATTGTAGAAAGGGAAATTTCCACTTATGCTCTTCAAAAATATAACAAAGAAAAGGGATGTTAGAGAAAGGATATTCCGCACAACCAAGCAACATTTGTAACAGAGTTGGGAGCAGACATAGTACATGATTTGAAGAAACTAACTAGATCTACAAATGTTGTGCGTATACATCTACAAATCCATCCTCACTTTGCTCATACAAATAGCCTCCACCAAATTTCTGCGGTTTTTTAATTTTTTAATTTTTTGGGGGGGTGGTGCAGTTGTATATTATATTGTTCAATGTATTAATTCCTATGCTCACTTTTCCAGGTTGAAAGTGTTTTGGTTACAACGAATGCGTACTCGACCCCCTTTGAGTATGTATATGCGAAATGCAACTCTCCTGCCTTTTCTTCCGCTTTGATAAGTGATGTTGTGATTGATTGTCTGCGATGCAGTGAAAAATGTCCATACATATATGGACATCGCCTCAATGCGACCATCTGAACCGTGGGCAACACAACCGTGCATTGTACAATTAAGCAACCTCTGTTACAAGATGTGCTTCCTGAGTTAGCAGAATTGTCGTATGAAGCATACCTACAGAAAAAGGCAAGCAATGTCTACATGTTGCGCGACTTTCGGATACACAACAAATTTACCTTAAATGAGGACAATGCAATATTGCATATTGGCTAAAGAAAAATAAATAAAAAATCATATCAAGCTTTGGCAGGAAATGAAAATATCTCATGTGTCTCTGTAATATTTCTTCAACACCCAGATGAATGTTCGACGGACTAGAGTACTTGAGAATCTAATTACAAATGCAATTGATGTTGTTATTTTGATGTTTTCTTGCATATCCTAGTAAGAATTTTGCAATGTGTCTCTGCAATATTTCTTCAACACCCAGATGAATGTTCGTCGGAATCGAGTACTCGAGAATCTAATTACAAATGCAATCGATGTTGTTATTTTGATGTTTTCTTACATCTCCCAGTGAGGATTTTTCATATTTGTTTCAATGTGCAAATAAAAAATAAAAAAACATGGTGGTTGGTTGTGGCTTTGATGGAGGAGCCTGCACGTTTTTTTAGTGCCCAAGTTGGACAATTGTTTTTCAACTATTTAGCCATGACATGATTTCTGCAATTTTCTTTTGGGTGCCTGAATAAAATAAAAATTTGTCTCCAACTTTACATTTATGATGTGGTATCTGCATTTTCTCGATGCCCTAATTCAAAAAAAAAAGGACTCGGCATGGATTGAAACATTAGCTTGAGATTTTCAGATCTCGCGATAGAGATTGCACGTGCATAAGATTGTTTGGTCTAGAAATGGGAAGCATGCCAACAAACCCCATAAAAAGTATCCAACTGTAAATAACTCAGGCCCGTCCTTTGAACCGTTGAAGTAGCTTGCTCATCTCGACAGAATCACCATAAATCTCCAATAATATTAGAAGTTTGGCATTGTTAAAACTGGTAGTGATAGACCATGGTGCTATCAGAAGAAAATGTCCATAGTGATATTGCTTAATGGTAAAATAGTAATCGCCAACTTTCTTGTTCCCCATTTTGAGATCTGGTTATAGCTAGCGTGCAGTGGCGAAGCTCCGCTGGTTTTGTGTTGTCTTCTGTTTTGGCATACTTTTGTTCATATCCCATAGCCCCAGTTATTTTCTCGTGGGAACATATAACAGATGTAAGAGAAAACCAATGCCACAACGTGTTTTCTTTATATATCAAATTGTTTGATGCAAAGGTCGATGCGTGCTGCTCTATGGAACTTTGTGGGATATTGTTTGCGGCCTGTTTGGAGTTTACTTGGTTCTTGGTTGTATGCTTCGTTTTGGAAAATTAATAATACATTCAGGATCTTCATAGTTTTTTATATGGTCTTAAAGACTATAGAGGACATGCTTTGCCCTTTAATATAAGCTCTGTGACACAAATATAGTATGTGGCTCGTTTTAACACTTTTCCTTGATCGATGAACTTGGTAAAATTAATCTCCTGGAATAATTTGAAATAAAATAATATACACTATGCGAACTCCAATGGAGCTATCATATCAACAAGAGGCCATTAAAATTCAAATTCGTCGTTGTTATACTTGCGGTGATAGAATTTAAAAAAACTTTGTTTTGTTTACTTCATTTTTTTTTAAATAAGAGATTTAACATCCTTTAATAATTTTATGTAATTAAATTGAACAATATCAACATTTAATATTAATATTTTAGTATTTTGAAATAAAGTGTTTAAATAACGTTAGTTGATAGGGATCACCATCCGTAAACGATTGCAATCTTGAGCCCGCTAGCCCTAGAGTCCGCCTGTCAATTTGTATATTGCGGAACTCCGAGTGCTGTTTGGAGGACACAGAACAATAGAAGTGCAATTTTGAGCCAGCCAGCCCACAAGTCCGCCTGTCAATTTGTGTATCGCAAAACTCTGGGTGTCGTTTGTAGGACACAGAACTATAGAGGACATGTTTTGCCCTTTAATATAACCTCTGTGACGCAAATGTAGTATGCGGCTCGTTTTATAACTTTTCCTTGATCGATGAACTTGGTAAAATTAATCTCCTGGAATAATTTGAAATAAACGAATATATATTGTGTGAAGTCCATTGGAGCTATCATATCAACAAGAGGCCCTTAAAATTCAAATTCGTCGTTGTTATACTTGCAGTGATAGAATTTTAAAAAGCTTTGTTTCGTTTACTTCATTTTTTTTAAATAAGAGATTTAACATCCTTTAGTAATTTTATGTAATTAAATTGTACAATATCAATATTTAATATTAATATTTTAGTATTTGGAAATGATATTTTTAGATAATGTTAGATAGTTGATAGGGATCACCATCCATAAACAATTGCAATATTGAGCCCGCCAGCCCTGGAGTCTGTCTGTCAATTTGTATATCGTTGAACTTCGAGTTTTGTTTGGAGGACACAGAACAATAGAAGTGCAACGTTGAGCCAGCCAACCCGCAAGTTCGTCTGTCAATTTGTATGTCACAGAACTTTGGGTGCTATTTTTAGGACACAGAACAATAGAGGCCCAATTTTGAGTCCATCAGCCAAAGAACCCGCGATCCAAAAAGTGGCTAAGTATGGAATGAGGGATCTGTATATGATCTATAAAATCTCATGTCCATATTTTATAAAAGTACATATTTATTATGTATAATTAATTATTAAAACCATGGACTACCATAAATTTTCTTGTAGCTTTTCGAGGCTTCTCTTATACAAGCAGATCCTGGAAACTATAAGCATGGCTCGTTGTATATATTCCTTGATTGAAGAACCCGTTCACATGTTTAATGCACTTCATAGTTGTTGTTAAAACCATCAATGGGGCTTTCTTAAACCAATTTCCGCTTCCGAAAATTGCCATCCCCTTTCTTTTTGCCCTCTACTTTCCGTTTTTGGTTACTTACTCATTTTTCAGAAAATGTCTAGGTCCAGAAGTTAGCATATTCGCGTCTTCAGATTTCCACCTACTTTTATATCACCAGTCCGACCGACCGCTTCCCCGTTTCATATTGTACAAACTTTTTGGATCGCATGTTTCCAAATAGGCAGGTTACCAGATAGGCAGGTTCAACATTGTGTTTCCATTGTTCTGCTGCCTGCAAACAATATCTAGACTTTCGCGATCTACAAATTAGCAAACAAATTCCCCTTTATCTCATTTTTTAACACTTTTTCTTGATCGATGAACTTAGTAAAATTAATTCCCTAAAATAATTTGAAATAAAAGAATATATACTATGCGAAGTCTAATGGAACAATCATATGAACGAGAGTACATTAAAATTCAAATTCGTCATTGTTATACTTGCGGTGAAGTTAACAATACAAAAACTTTACTTAAACATCCCAAAATTGACTTTCTTGTAACTTTTCGACGCTTCTCTTATACAAACAGATCATGGAAACTATAAACATCGCTCGTTGTACCTATTCCTTGATTGAAGAACCTGTTAGCATGTTTAATGCACTTCATAGTTACTGTTAAGACCATCAATGGGGATTGGTTACAACAATTCCCGCTTCTGAAAATTTCCATCCGCTTTCTTTTTGCCCTCTACTTTCCCTTTCTAGTTACTTACTCGTTTTTCGAAAAATGCCTAGGTGCGGGATTGGCAGATTCACGTCTTCAGATTTCCATTGTTACTTTTATATCACCAGCCCGACTGGTCGCTTCCCCATTTCATATTGAACAAACTTTTTTAATCGCGGGTTCCCGGATAGGTGGGTTCAACATTGCGTTTCTATTGTTCCGACGCTTGCAAACAACACCCAGACTTCCACAATTTACAAATTAGCAAACAAATTCCCCTTCATCTCGTTTGCTCTCGCTTTCTGTTTACTTTGTCCTTTTTCGAAATGTCTCATGCTTTTATATACAACACTTGAAGTTCCGCAATAAACAAATTGCTTGCTCAACATTGCGCTTCCATTGTTCCCCTACGTATAAACAACACCCGAAAAATCCATGATATACAAATTGATGGTCAAAATCTGTCACTGACATACAATTTGACCATCAACCCCTCACGTCTCCTGGGTATATGTTGTGAACCTTTTTTTGTAACCCGCCCAATCGCTTTCCATACTTGGGCATTTCTTGGAATCTGTTTCGTGGGTTGGCGGGTGGATGAAATGTACAATGCTTGGTTGCTCTTCACTATCACCGCTACCTTCGTACTTCTTTCTAGATATGCAATTATTAAGCTTTAATGCTAGTAGTTCATTGTGCAAGAACCGTTGAGATTGTCATTAATGTTCGGAAGGCCTGAGAAGATTTGTCATTAATACGAATTAAACCAAGATTTGTGGAGAAGAGTGTTATCCTTTCCAAGAATTCATTTCAAACATGATGCAATCTCTTTCGTGCGTCGGCCGGTTGGCACCTTTAAGAAATCTCTAATTCTTAATCGCTCTTCGTCGTCACCGCCACCTTCACACTTTTTTCTAAATATGCAATTCGTAAGCTTTAATGGTAACATCTCATTGTGCACGAACCATGGGGATTGTCATTGATCAACGAAAGACTCAAGGAGATCTTCCATTGATATGCATTAAACCAAGATTTGTGGAGGGTTATATTATCCCTCCCCAATTTTCATTTCAAACATTATCTGGAGAAAACATAAATTCTCGTTAACTTATGGCAACAATTTTGTCCAGATACAGTAAACACCTTCGGGCATGATGGCCAGAGGTTCTAGTATTCCAGGGCATATTCTTACTACTCATCTCCCTCCTCTCAGGAGCAAAAAAGGAGATGGTCCCTTGATACAACGAGAGATATATTTCAAGCCAACTAATTCCAAGGCAACCCTGCTTGCTCAGACAACCTGCCTAGTTGCATTGATGGCTGGCGCAGAGGTTGATGCCATGGATTTCGAGTCGGAAGAAGTTGATTTGATGGACGATGATATGACAATGGATGATGGCAATGAAGAGACCGTTCCCACTCCTGCACCCAAATTGAAATCAACCATAATGCGTTGAACTTCTTGGCTCAGCGATGGCGGTCCTGACAACACCAAAAGAAGGAATTTCAGAAAAGAAACTGAAGTCGAACGCAATAGCCGCTTTGCAGCTCGAAAGTAGGAATTCCAGAGGTCCAAATTAGTCCGTTCTTGGCGAAAGTATTTCACTGTAAGGAAATGATTTGTTGATGCTCCCAGAGATATATTTCAAGCCAAAAAACTATTCAATTGCGGGACCGTTGTCCTGTTCTCTGGATATACAATCAACATCTTAGGGAATGAGGACCAGAACTCCCATTGGTGCAAGGCATATTCCTACTAGTCATCTCCTTCCACCCATAATGGACTAATTTGGGCCTATGTAATTGCACGTGCAACCTGTGTCCCTTAAGGTTTTGATTGTGAAGAGGCGATTTCTTTGTGTGTCCTAACTTTTAGTTAAGGGCCATTCCATTTGCCCTGCAACATTTTTCATCTTCTTCCTCATGGGAAGCTTCTGAGAACTATCATTTTTACCACATGATTAATCAGTTTTGCATGCATGTTGAAGAGCATCTCGATGGCTCCTGCATGTTGTAGATCCCATGCCTATGTTTGTGGCAGATATGTTCAATGTTTTGGCCCAAAGAACTAGGTCCAATTTCTAAGGATAGATATATAGTGCTCAATGTTCTTTTTTCTTTAAATGGATTTACTATTAAAAAAAATTTCCTTGGAGTCTTCGTTGTTGCTTCTTTTCTGGACTTAACACCTCTTTTCATTGGCATGGTTCGGTAGTCTCATAGTTCTTCAATATTGTATTTGCTTAGGTAATTTGTTCTAAAATGGAGCATCTAACAATTATATGGCAATGTATTGTGTCGATCCACCAGGCTTTTACGCAAACAAAAAATGAATTTCAAACAGTTTCAAACCAACGTTCAATTCTATTCGTAATGTAGATAGAACATAGCAATAGCAAATCACAATGTTGCAGCAAGATTGTCATTCTTGTTTCGAGACATGTAATTATTAAGATTTAATGCTAACAACCCAACAACCCATAATGCAAGAAGTTTAATATTTAAGTTAATATGTTACAATCATGGAAGAATATATCGAGAACACACTTACACCCACAAGTTGTAATAAAATCTAATCTTCAACAAAGCATTTGCTGACAATTACTAGAAAATGATGGTTTTGCAACAATGAGGCTTGTTTGAAACCAATTCATGCTTACGAAAATTGCCCTCTGCCTTTCTATTTTCCCACTATTTTATCCCCTGTAGTTTCTCTTTCTGGTTACTTAATCATTTTTACCGAAAATGCCTTGCTGCACGGGTTAGCGGATTCACGCGTTTCGACCGAGCGCTTTCCCTTTGTCTAAATTGCACTTTCCATTGTTTCGTGACCTGTAAACAACACTCTGACTTCTGCGATATGCATATTTACTTCTGAAATCCCACATCATCCCCTTTTTCGTGTTACACATTTTGCACCAAAATGTTCTGATATATATACAATTTGACACTATTTTGAAGACCGTCCGACTGCTTTCCACACTTGACAATTTCTTGAGATCTCTTTGGCGAATCGTTGAGTTCACAGGTTTAGGAAATTTCAAATTTCTAGATGTTGTTTCTTGTGTCGGCTACCTTCAGATTTCTTTCCAGGTATATGCAATATGTATACAACTTATCCAACAACATACAAAAAAGATCTTGCCAAGAAATGGAATATCTATTGCATATTCGAATATATTGGACCTTCTTTTCCCTCTTCTATACTTGACCAAATTGTTGTTTCTTTTTTCTCTCTACTCTCTCTTTCTCATTACTTAGTTGTTTTTTCTGAAAATGCGACTTCGACCAACCAGTAACTATTCGATGCCTAGGCACTTTTCAGATCACGAATTCCCGAACAGGTGAGCTTTATATTGAACTTCCATTGTTTTGTGGCTTGCAATCAACACTAAAATTTTCGGTCAATACAATTTGACCGTCGGGCCCTCATGTCTCCTCCAAGACCCTTTTCAGCCTATTACGATGGTCGTCCGCTCGCTTTCCACGACCATTTCTTGCAATCTCTTTCATGGATCGTCAGGTTGGTAGGTTCAGACAATTTCCAATTCCTAGTCGTTGTTTTTTGTGCCCGCCACCTCTGCACTTCTTTCCAAGTATATGCAATAAGTATATAAATTCTCTAGAAACATGCACAAAAGATCTTGTCAGGAAATGGAATATCTATTACAGATGTGAATATATTAGCCCTTCTTTTTCGTCTTCTATACTTAGCCAACTTCCTGTTTCTCTTTTCTTTGTACTTTATCTTTCTTGTCACTTAGTCGTTTTTCCAATAATATCTAGTTGCGCGAGTTGGCGGACTTGCGAGTTTAGGACTCCTACATCGACCCCTCTTCCGTGTTACACAATATGCACTCAAAAGTTTCGATCAATACAATTTGACTTTCAGGTCGTCATGTCTCCTCGGGAACCCTTGCCAGCCTATATTGGAGCCCGTCTTCTGGATCCCTACATTAGCTCCTCTTCCGTGTTACACAGTGTTGCCGCCTTATACACACCTTTGGGAGACGTGGAAGAAATCTTCAATCCACTCGGTG
>CBVK0100189603.1:0-13854 GCA_900067695.1 Picea abies | reverse complement strand
GTTTTTCTATGCTATATTGATGTTTGGTTCTTAACACTTTCCCTCCTCTCAAATGGGTTGGAGGGAAATCTCAGAATTCTCCTTGGATGGGATATGTCGACTAAAATCCCTCTCAAAAGTTGTGCCCTCACTCTATATGAATATTCCCTTGCTGCTAAACACTATGTAACTGTTGCTGAAGAATGGTGGAAGACCTGAATGATCTTCCTAGTGGATAGGGTGTGTCTCTCAACACCAAAATCATCCAACTAGTGTCTTCCTCCTGGAATCCACTGAACTATCTCTCATGAGATGCACCTCTTCTCCTGAATGACAAGTCATAATTTTCATAATGATGAATTAGGTCACTGACCCTTCCTTTATAGCTTTCCAAAACCCTAAATCATTGTTCAAACCCCCTATTAGGTGGTCTCCCTGGTGGAATTGCCTCAAAGACCTATTGATGTCGTCCCAATAAATTCTTGATCTCCGTATGGTACTATTGTCGACCTTATGAATCCTTCTGAGTAGTGATCAAGCATTCTACAACATATGCTACCTCCCCATGTCTGAATATCCTATCCATCCTCTTGGTTGAAACTGTCCTGGGTGCTCCTATTGACATACCTCTTAGAACAACCTTCTTCCCATCCTGATCTCTGAATCCCATTTCCAAGGTTTGGTAGTTGGTGGTGATTTTTCCCAAGGCAATCATCCACTGAAATCCTAACACCACATCTATGTCTGATAGGTCAACCACATAAAATGTGTCTCTCACTGTGTAGTTTCCTAACTTCATCTATAAGTTTGGAACTCTGTCTAGACACTCCACTGTGTGGCCATCTGCTACCACAACATCAAACCCCTCAAACTCCTCTATCTGAAGTGCCCATCTCGATACTAGTGAAGCATCGATGAAGTTGTGGGTGGCCCCACCATATATCAGGGTGATTGCCCGTTTCCCCTAAATAATCCCTCTAATATGGAGGGGATCATACCTGGGAACACCAGAAAGGGTCGCTATGACTCCTCCCTTTGTTGGTTTCCTCCTGTTAGCCTGCTCTGGCAGTTGTGGGACTACTGGAGGATGGGCTCCTATCGGTGTCGGTGGTCTACATGGAGGCTACTCCTCTGTTGGTGTTGAATCTTCCTCTGAACTAGTGGATCCACTGTTCCACTCCTCCTCCTCACTGTCCACATTGTCTGTTGCTACCTCAATATAACGAATCTCTCCCTTGCCCATGCACTTGTGGCCTGGGACCCAAGGATCTATGCAGCTGAAGAAAATCTTCTTCCTCATAAGCTCTCGCCTAGTCTCATCATCCAACTTCTTCTTTCCCTTCCATTCTCTCTGGAATGGCTTCTTGTCTCGATCCCTTTGGGGCACAAATGATTTGGAGAAAGTTTTAGTCTTTGGCACTGAGTCTACCAGATCTCGAGTGTAAATGATGGAATCCTACAAAGTGGGAGGCCTGTATGCCTTCACCTATCCTCTCAAAGGCTCCATGAGTCCTTCTGTGAATAACATGATCAACATGGGCTCTGATATATCTGTCATTACCACGGCTACCCACTGAAAATCTTTGATGAACGCCTCTATTATGCTATTTTGTCTCAATTGGGCTAGATCCCTGAAGTGTATCTCGAGATCCTTCCTATCAAACCTGTCCATGAGCCTATCTGTAAACTCCCTATAGGAGGTGATGCGACTGTGACCCAATGTCACCAGTTCATGATACCACCACTCATGTGCCTCAAAATCCAAGTGTAAGGTCACAAAACTAATGGCCTCTGTCTCGGTCATGTGGTTGAGCTTGTAATACATTTCTAGCTTCTGTACCCAAGCTCTGGCAGTGTATTTGGATGATCCGTCAAAAGAAGAGATGGTGAGTTTCCCAACTTTTCGGATGAAATCTAGGTTATGCCCCTGCTGCTGTTGTGGTCCTCCCCTATGTGGCTCTTTGGGGAGGTTCTTGAGTATGAGTCCACAGTACTCAACTAAGGTCATGTCCTAATGGAAGTCACGACCCAATGTTGCGTACTCCCTCCTATACTCTGCAATGTCATCTGCACGAGTGGGTGGCCTCTGTGTTATCAGTGGCAGTGTTGCTACCAAGAGTGTCCTCTAGAAACAGGGAAAATGGGAAACAAAGGAGTGCCCTCGGTTTAAATGGGCAATGATTAACTGCAACTTTTTAAAAATTGAAATCGGATGGCCTACGTGAAGTTTTAAAACAGTTAGGCGAAACTAAATTAGTCATAAATTTTTGTGTATGCAAAGTTTTGATGCGAAATGATAGTTGGAGTCTTAACATGTACCACAATGCATCAAATCTAGATTTAACATACCAGGAGTAATCATACCACCTTTTCATCACCATTTCGCTTAACTTTCAGTGGTTAGCCTTCCATCATTATGCCAATTGACATATGGATTGTGCGAAAATGCGGGCTCTGATCTTTCCAAGCTTATGTGTTTTCAGTGGTTAATCGAGCTTTGCTTTTCTCTTTTAACCACCAAAATCCCTAGTTTTCGGTGGTTAATGAATGCCTATGGGTTTGCCTAAACCACGGAAACTTGTAACCTCCCCTAAAATTGACAAACTTGACTGTGCTATTTTAGGAGATAACACTGTCACTATATTATGTCAATGCTTTGAATTTTCACTATGCGCCATGAGGAAACTACGTTTTGCCCAAAATAAATATCAGTCAGAATACTGATTTCCGTATAAATTATAGGGTCCTAACATCGGCTCCACTTGGGGAAGATAGCTCCGAAGGAGATGTCTAGAACCACTAAATTTTGGGAATTTGATAGCCAATGCCTTATTCATTGGGAAATGGAGTCCAATTTATGAACTGAAAACTGAAAATTAAAATGAGAACTAACGACTGAAACTTTGTGCTACAAATTTTAAAACTAAGAATTCTGTACATCGGAGATCTGATGGTTGAATTGCAATCTGAAAAAATGTTTGAACTGAAGAAATACTTGGAAAATGCTCAAAGTACTGAGCTTATTTTCACACATCTACCTACCCTACTTTTCTAATAGTTCCTGCTCAATCAGATAATGAAAAAGTACCAATGAAGCCAACCCAACAGTTGATCCCATGATTGGGTTTCCTCATCATGCTTGATGAAAATCAAAACTGAAATATGTAATGGCAACTGGTGACATATTTGGTCGTTATAGAGAAAACATGTTTGAAAACTCAAGCTAACATGAACCTCCATGTAATCCGCTATAGGGTCAATTAAAGCATGATGCATGATATTTGCTTCTAGATCTTCAATGACTAGTTGATCAGTTGCATCCTCAAAATTAAACCCTGTAACTACAACTTCAGTCTTGTACTCAAAAACATAATCACCATCAATCTGCACATCAATAGGTAATACAACCTCCTTTGGTTTTGGAGATTTAAGATTTTCAAGAAAATGTTTTGGATGTTGGAAACTGTAGGACTGAATCTGAGTATTCAAGAGCTCAATATCCCTTTCAAGTCTTTCAGCAAACAACTCGAGAACACAAATTTTAACTTCATGAGAAAATTTTCTTGATTTCCAACAATGAAACACGACTGTTAACAAAACTTCATCAATTTGAAAATCTGCTAATTCATCTCTGAATTCTTTTATAGCTTCACAAGATATAGGATTTTCCACATACCCTGTCATCGTGAAACATCATCAATGCTTTGAAATCTGGATTCTTCGGCAGTGAAGTTGCTTGTGAACTTTGAAGCTCGAGATCTTGAACAATGGAGTCTCCAGGTGAATGGTCACATCCTTCCTATGTTTGGCTTCTATTCACCATTAGAAGTCAAATCTGAACTTGAAATGCACTTCTGGAGAATGTCCCCAGTGGAGTCGCCAAAATGTTATCACTCTGTAATTTCTCGGCTGAAGAAGAAATTGATGGAGGTAACTGTTTCAACCACTTGGAGTCTTGGATCTAGCCATCCAAGACTCAGAGAGGGCTCTCTCTGTATGATTTAGCTTGGTTTAGAATAGGATATTAGACTAGTTATGATGGATCGGGATTAGGTTTTTTCAATGGTTTGGTTGGAGCGTGAGAGGAGGGACCATTGGGTGATGGGGTATGTGCTTGAATATATAAATCACTCTCAGATCTAGAAAAATCTCTTACATAAGGCAAGGTAGTGGAAATGTTGGATTGAATCAAGTTTTAATGGTGTCAAATGAGGAAAAAGTAGAGGAGAAAAAGTCAAGCAAAGGAGCATTTAAGAATTCCTAAACTGATCTTTTAGAAGATAAACATAAAGATTACCAAAAGATCATATGCAGAGTATTTCACCAATAAATTATGCTCTATTACTATCTTTTGACAATAAGAATTTGAAAACAAATTTATAACAGGAAAAACACTTAAAGAGCGAGGAAACACCACCAACACCTCGACACAAGAATCCTGTCAATAGTTTGTCTATTACTGGTTGATCATTTAAATGTTATAGAACATCCTCCTAAAATAGCAAGGCCTATAGTCCACCAAAAAACAAATCAAACCCCTCACAGGTCGAACCCCCCTCACTTCATCTGAAGTTCTTGGCTTTATAGCCTTTACAAAATAACTAAGATCCTATAAAGAATGATCGAATTTACTAAAAATAGACAGTCAAAACAATTTTACAAAAAGAAAGGAGATGAACCTAGAAAATAGGTCAACTTCTTATTCCATGGTCTTCATATCATCTAGAACCTCTGTGCTGTGCAGCAAGCCTCCCAAGGTTGTTTGATATCCCTTGATGAAGATAGAATTCGAATTTCCCAAATTGGGATCAAAACCTAATTTTGTGCCCCAAAAATAGGTGCCTAATCATCTTGAACACCTCTTCAACCCTCTTTTGCATCAAATATAGATTTTGGATTTGATACTATAATTCAATATGTATCTTTGGAAAGCATTTTCAAGAGATTCGGTTGAGAAAAACTTTGATCTGGGCAAAAATACACCTTCACTGCCTGTCTCAGGTTTTGGTGGTTAACACAGATAGAATCTGGGTGTATTAACCACCGAAAGATTTACTTTCGGTGGTTAATGAACAATCATCATATTCGCCTAAACCACCGAAAACTGTGCTTTCATCAAAAATTCAAAATTGCAAAAGTGAATTACCTCATTGTTTCTATGAGTGTTCAAGGCTACTTTGGTGATGGTCCTCTTTCAGGTATAGTGCCAGAGACTTCAATTTTCTGTGTAAAAGGTTATGTTTCATCATCTAGAGTAGTGGATAACTTTGCTATGGTTTCCAATCCTAGGTGCTTTGGAGTTGAAGTTTGTGAATCTTTCATTTTTAATCTTAGGGGCCTGAGATGTCTGTACAACTTGGTATTCTCCTTCATCAACATCTTATTCCTGTTGGTGAAAACTCTGTGGCTTCTCACAGTAGGTGAAACACCCTACTTCTTTGAAGAAATCACATATCTCAGGATGAGCCTTGAGATACCAGGTGCCATCCAACTCTGTCCTCAATGCCGGTCCCACCTTTTTCATGAATTGAACTTGATCTACAGCTATATTTGCAAATTGTGACACTTTTAGGCTAGGGGAGAGAGTTAGCACAATGTTAGGGAGAAAAATGGATCTGAGGCAAGTTAATTGACATAAAAATTGCAAAGACTCAGGCTTCTGTATAATAGAAATGAAGAATGACAATCTATTTGGATATAATCCCGAAATCAGAGGGATTTTCGAATACTCGGTTTAAATGGGCAATGATTAACTACAACTCCTTTAAAATTGAAATCGGATGGCCTACATGAAGTTTTAAAACAGTTAGGCGAAACTAAATTCCGATATTTACCTCCAGGGAGAATTCTGATATTTACCTCTAAATTCCAAATCACCTTTACTCAAGTAAAGAAAACAAATCTTCCCATCTCTTTTTACTAGGGATGGAAATCTTGAGTAAATTTCTATATATCTCGTCCATCTCAGTGTACTTGGCAAAAGTGGGCTTGGTGATAAAAATATGTTTTATCTCATGTTGGATGTTCAGGTCCAGTTGTAATGTCTCTAGGAAAGCCTTGCTAGTAATTCCTCCTTGTATACCTGCAAACTTGGAACCATCCTTTGCCACTGTACTGATCTTATGATTTTAATCTGATAGACTGATGAGCTTGTCATTGAGTACTAGTATTCCAGGTAGGCGCTTCTTGTGTAGTACTTCAATCTTGCAAAAAAATCTCCAAACTCCAATGCCCATCACCTGAGCCTTCTCCTCTAGATGCAACATTAATCCTTTCTTGGCCAAGAACTTCTTGACCTCAAGGATGGTCTCTATCCTATATTCAATATCCATTGCTTCCAAATCTTTCTTGTTCTTGGAGTTTAGGAACCTGATGAGCTCAGTGGCCTTTGTAGGTCTTTCTCCTAGCTATTCTCTTATTTTCTCAATTTCTTCTCTATCCTTCTATACCAGTTCATGTTGTTCAAACATAATTTGTATGAATGGCCATATTTCTACCATAGACTTGTTGATATCCTTCCAGATGTTTTCCTTGGCCTCAAATAAGGTCTTGGCCATCATAGTCTTCTTCTGCAGTTGGTGTAGTTGTTGACCGAGTCTTTGATATTTATGAATTTATGCATGGTAGCTGGAGTGGAGCATAGACTTCAGGTATTGGAGGATTTTTACCTCTTCTTGCAACTTTCTAATCTCCTCCCCTTGAAGGGACATGTCTTCCATAGACTTCACCATCTTCTCAAAAGCATCTGGAGCTTTCACTGGGATAGCTGATGTAATCTCTATTGTTGTAGCTTTTTTCATACTAACTCATGTCATAGGGACTGCCTCTAGTGGAATAACATCCATCTGCACACTATGTTCTTTCTCTTTTATTAATTTTTCCAACTCAACCTCCATCTCTCTTATCTGTGCATTCTACTCCATGATCAACTACAACATCTCCTGTTTGTGGCCTTCACTTTCAGCCATCGCCTTTGCTTGTGAATCCTCAGTGGATGGAAGCTTCAGTTTCTTTCTCAAGGAGGTTATATCAACATTTTTATTCTTCAACAATTCTTTATTTTCTTTGACATTCGATGGGTCATACCCAATATTTAGTACCATCTCTTCTAATGATTTGATCTTATTATCCTTGGACAAAGAGGAAATCTTCTCCAGCTTCAATTGGGATTAGATGTTATTTAGGGACACCTGCAATTTTGAAGCAGTCAATGAGGTGTTTGTTAGAGTGGAGAATATCATCTCCCATTTTTGCCTATGCATTTCCATTTGGTACACTGGATGGACCTCCTTCACATCAAACTCAAAAGAAGTTTTCTTGTAGTCAGCAGTTGTCTTGGGATGAGGGACTTGTGCTTGTAGGAATGTCATTTGCATTCTTCCCTTCCTTATGTCAAATGTTGACAGTAACCTATGCTAGGAAGTATAGGTATGCTTCCAGAACTAGGCATATGTGCGGCTATTTAGGAGTTCATTCTTTTGCTTGATCTATTTGTTTTTTTCAAAGAGATTTGACCCTGTTGGCTCATGAGAGGACTCAGTTGATAGAGTAGTGGCTGTCTGTTTTTTGGATGAATATGTGGACACTATGAATTGACTACCTCATAATTTTGAGGAATGTGGTCCCTCCATGACTATGGTGGACTGTGTTTCTCCTTCTTTAAGCAGGTCTGGTGTGTAAATTGTTTTATCCCTCTTCCTGTAAACTTGAAAATATTCAAATTACACCTCTGTGACTGAAGGGGAAAACTCTTTCCTTGTTCTCTTTTCTTTTTGTACATGAGGAGTTCTTGATCCATATGGATATCGGTGGCCACCCACCTTTTCCAACTAGCTCAAAACAGTTTTCTGACATTTTTGGCAATTTACTATTTTTAGCAGTTTTTACTTCCGGGGCCATTTTGAGGGTCTAAATGAAGGTTTTTCGGCATCGATCTCCTCAATGATATTTGAAGGAATAATTGAGCCCCAAAAATTAATCTCCTCGGTGATACCTTTCCAACGGGCTATCACACGCCTAAAACAAAGATCGTATGCAAAAGTTACGACACCGGGAAGTTGATGTACTAGCTTACCCAAACGGGGCCCACTTGACTTTTGGCGTTTCATCTCCTAGGGTTAGATTTTTGGATGTCTAGGGTTTTTGGCATTCTTGCTTATTGTAAAAATTCCTTCAGAGCCTCATTGTAACCTTCTTCTTGCGAATTCTCACTACCGTCACATCTCTTCTCAGAGATAAGCCGCCACCATTCCAGCAAGCTTGTTTCCGTTGCATTTTACAGTTTCAGCTTATTTCGTTATTGAATAGAAAACCAATTTTACTGTATCTCTGTTATTTTGTGTTAAGCACCTGTTAATAATTTGTATTCATTTCATTCTGCTCATAAAATCTAGATCAATGGTATCATAGCGGTCTGCTCCTTGTCGTCTTAATGCATGTCCCCAATGAGGTCGGAGTACAAAGAGTTGGGTCTCGAGCTTGTTTCTCTTGAGGACAGAAGCTCTCACATTCCAAAGTGACCTCCCATGGTAGGAGAAAAGAAAGATGATGGGATAGGAGATCCTTTCAAACTGTTGATTGAGGAAGACCTCACACAACAAAGGAACGGAATGATGGATAGTTTCGCGCAAATCCTTCGGCGACTACCAACAAGCGATGCATCTTCTTCGAACGGAGGCGCCGCCCCCTTCAAGGTACAAATAAACTTTGATATTCCTATAATTGAAGGTCAGATAGATGCAGTTGTTGTAGACAAGTGGTTGAATCTACTAGAAGGGTATTTTTCTGTTCATAAATTTTCGAATAGAGAAAAGACTACTTTTGCACTCCTCAAAGTTGTTCCCAATGTCAAATATTGGTGGGGAACTTTCTGTGAGAAAAAGGAAACAGAGGAAACCTCATTATTATCAGTCACGACCACCTAGGAATCCTTCAGGGATTCTATTAAGGAATAGTACTACCCTGTCGGAAGTTATGATGACCTGTATACCAAATGGACCACACTGCGACAAGAAAGAGACCAAGCAATGCCAGATTTCACAAATATCTTTCATACCTTGCGCACCAAGTTGGGTATCAAAGATTCAGAGTGGCATATGGTGCTCAAGTATCGTGGTGCTCTACATAGATACATCCAGACTGAAATGGAATTTATAGACATCTCATCCTTGGGCATGGCCTACCGATATGCCTTCAAAATCGAGTAGAAGCTCAAACAAAAGACGCGGCAATTTGGACCTGGGAACCCCTCACAACAAAAGCCAGGAAAGGGCGGCCCCAACCCACCGAACAAAGGATAGAGCAAAGATGGATAGTATCAAGACAACCAATACAAGCCGCAAGAAAAGAAGGACACCAGAAAGACAAAGAAAGATACTGGGAAGTGGTGCGACTTCCATCAGAGCCCTTGGCATAACACTACTGACTGTCGCTCAAAGCAGTCGTTGGTGGCCGAAGTGAAAGCCTCTAAATCAGATGGAGATTCTGACTCCGAGATAGAACCAGTAATGGGAATACAGATCATTGAGGTGGAACCCAGTGCCACTGTTGCTACCACCAAGATCCAGCCTGGTGAACCAGACGAGCCAGAAGAAGGAGAGCGCCTCTTCCATTCACAGATGTGGGTAAAAGGCACCCCGCTGCACTTCATCATTGACAACAGTAGCCAAAAGAAACTCATCTCAATGAAGGTCATCAAGCGAATGGCCCTGCCAACAATGCCGCACCCACAACCCTACACCATTGGATGGCTCCGCTAAGGAAGCGATCTCCGCGTCGGCCAACAGTGTCGACTGTCTTATGGCATCAAGCCCTTTAAAGATGAGGTATTGTGTGATGTTTCCCCTCTTGAAGTTTGTGATGTTCTTTTGGGCCGACCTTATTTATGGAAACGTCATGCCATATATGAGTCTAGGCCTCATAGTGTTATTATTACTTTGAACATGAAATTGTACGGGATACCTGAGGCAGTCCCACCTAGTGCTATTTCCTTGATCTCTGCTAAGCAATGCAAGAAGGTCATCTCTCAGATGGGGAAGTTTGTCTTCTTCATGATTCTCTCTTAGAATAAGTGAAAGATCGCAGCCACTTCCAGGGTCTCTGTGGTCAACCTCTCCACACAGCAGAAGCAAGTAGATAAGGTCGTAGAAGAATACTCAGATATCTTCTCCTCACCTAAAGAGGTACCTCTGCACTGTCAGGTCAAGCACCCCATCAATCTGACCCCCGACACACCGCTGCCCAATGGACCATTCTATCATTGCTCTTTGTTAGAGAATGAGGAGATCAAGAGACAGATCCAAGAACTACTCCACAAGGGGCACATACGCCCTAGCTCATCACCTTGCGGGAGCCCAATCGTGCTGGTACAGAAGAAAGATGGAACCTGGTGAATCTGTATTGATTACCGGGCTCTGAATAAAATCACTGTCAGAAATCGGTACCTGATTCCCTGAATCGATGACCTCCTTGATTAACTCATGGGGGCCAAATAATTCAGTAAGATTGATCTGAAGTCTGGCTACCACTAGGTCCCGATAGAACAGACAGATGTATGGAAGACCGCCTTCAAGTCAAAGGAAGGACTTTTTGAATGGTTGGCCATGCCCTTTGGTTTGACAAATGCTCCAGCCACTTTCATGAGGATGATGGACGATATCCTGTGACCATTCACCAATACTTTTGTAGTGGTGTATCTGGACGACATTCTAATTTACAACAAGACTTGGGACGAACACTTGCAACATATTCAACAGGTTTTGCACACCCTACGACAGCACAAGCTATACGCCAACCTGGAAAAATGATCCTTCGGCATGGATAGGGTCCATTACCTGGGATACATCACTGATCAACATGGCATACATGTGGATCCAACCAAGATCCAAGTCATCCATGACTGGCCAGCCCCAACAACACTCACTAAGCTTCGGAGCTTCTTAGGACTTGCTAATTTTACCGCAAGTTCATGTTGGGTTTCTCCCATATTGCATGGGCCCCCAGCGAAATAAACAATGGTTGTGGTAAGGAGAAATTTGCATGGGGCTGGTCCCAACAACAAGCATTCAATGATTTGAAGCAACGCTTGTGCTCAACCCTAGTACTTTCACTACCAAACCTACAACATCCCTTTGAGATTGAGACAGATGCTTCAGACTATGCCATGGGTGCCGTTCTCACTCAGCACGACCACCACGTTTTAGGAGTTACTTATTAGGGTACTTATGACACTGTTTGTAAGTACCCTAATTATGACAAAGAAATGTACTCCATTGTGCAAGCATGTCGCCAGTGGAGACATTACATTCTTGTGAAGGAGACAGTCAACCACACTGATCATAAGCCACTGCAGTTCATGCAGACACAGGGAAAACTGCAAAATGACCATCATCAAAATTGGTCCACATACTTGCAACAGTTCCACTTCAACATCAAGTATAAAACACGAAGCACCAATCGCATCGCTAATTGCCTCAGAATACCACCAGTCGTGGCACTCACCACGGTGCTAGACTCTTGCAGCCATGAGACATATGGATGGCCCCAACTCTATGAGACAGACCCTGACTTCGCCACCACCTACCAAATGTTGGGTGCAAATGAAGTTGTCGATAATTTCCATCTTCGGGATGGGTTGTTGTGTCCTCTGGACCATATCTGTGTTCCATCAAGAGAGCAAGCGAAGCTGATTTGGGAATCCCATTACAGTCGGGTGGGAGGACACTTTGGCATCGAAAAGACAGTGGCGATGCTACAAAAACATTTCTATTGGTCGAAACTTCGACAGGAGGTCGACAAGTATATCAGGTCCTGCACTGCCTGCACTATTGCCAAACCAACCACTAAGAAACAGGGCTTGTACACTCCTCTTCCTACTCCTAACAGGCCATGGGAATCCATCTCAATGGACTACATTTCAGGCCTCCCATCCACCAAGTGGGGAAATGACTGTGTTTATGTGATGGTTGATCGCTTTTCTAACATGGCGATTATGGTTCCCTGCAAGAAGAGCATCATAGTAGAGGCCACTGCCAAGCTCTTCTTTGAACGAGTCTAGGTACATTTTTGAATCCCACAAACCATTGTCTCAGATCGGGATAGTTGATTTCTCAGCACATTCTGGTCGAGCCTCTGGTCACTGCTGGACACCAAGCTCACCAAATCCATGGCCTTCCACCCCCAGACAAATGGCCAAACCAAGATTGTAAATCGAATGATTGTGCATATCCTTCACATGTATAATTCAAAGAACCCTCGCACATGGGATGAGAGCCTTCCTTATTTCCAACATAGCTACAACTGAGCCTTGTATAGCTCAACCGGCCATAGCCCCTTTCAAGTGGGGTTGGGATTCCAAACATTGGGTCCCATAGATGTTGCACTTCCCCTTACGGTCACCTCGATTGACTCATCTCCTGCTCCAAATGAAGCTAACAAAGCCACCTGGTTCATTGAGCAGATCCAACACATCTGCCTACAGGTTCAGGATATCCTACAGAAGTCCAATGACAAGTACAAACAACGCCATGATCAACATTGGGTGCCGGTTGAGTTTCAGCTGGGCGACAAATTTTGGTTGCACTTGCAGAAAGAACACCTTACAGGACCCCATCAAAAGATTTTCCCACTCCGTTATCAACCGTACACTATCACCAAGGCCATGGGGGATAATTCTTTTGAGCTCAACATTCCTCCTTTCCTTGGCTTGCACCCAGTGTTCAACGTGGTTCTCATTTGCCCTTATTTCCCACCATTATTGGACACCTCAGAAGTAGCAGAACAACTGAAACCAACAGAGCTCAAACCTGACTACATACAATAGGCATCCAATGATCAAATTTTGGACAAACAGATCAAGGGCACTCGACAACAAAGGATCCAACTTTATCGAGTTGTCAAAGCAGGGCAACTCCTGCACCAAGGCAAGTGGCTCACCCGGGGCCAAATTCAGCAGAAATTTCCTCATCTAATGGGGGACCTCAACGTAATGGAGACCATTGCTTCCTAAGGAGAGAGGATTGATCCAGATGGATATCGATGGCCACCCACCTTTTCCAACTGGCTCAAAATAGTTTTCTGACATTTTTGGCAATTTACTATTTTTAGCAGTTTTTACTTCCGGGGCCATTTTGAGGGCCTAAATGAAGGTTTTTTGGGATCTATATCCTCAATTATATTTGAAGGCATAATTGATCCCCCACAATGAATCTCCTCAGTGATTCCTTTCCAGCGGGCTATCACACACCTAAAACGGAGATCGTATGCAAAAGTTACGACCCCGGGAAGTTGATGTACTAGCTTACCCAAACGGGGCCCACTTGACTTTTGGCGTTTCATCTTACCCAAACGGGGCCCACTTGACTTTTGGCGTTTCATCTCCTAGGGTTAGGTTTTTGGATGTCTAGGGATTTTGGCATTCTTGCTTATTGTAAAAATGCCTTCAGATCCTCATTGTAACCTTCTTCTTATGAATGTGCACTTCCGTCACATCTCTTCTCAGAGATAACCCGCCACCATTCCAGCAAGCTTGTTTCTACTGCATTTTACAGTTTCATCTTATTTCGTTATTGAATAGAAAACCAGTTTTACTGTATCTCTGTTATTTTGTGTTAAGCACCTGTTAATAATCTGTATTCATTTCATTCTGCTCATAAAATCCGGATCAGTGGTATCAAAGCATTCTACTCCTTGTCGTCTTAATGCATGTCCCCAACGAGGTCAGAGTACAAAGAGTTGGGTCTCGATCTTGTTTCTCTTGAGGATAGAAGCTCTCACACGCCCAAGTGACCTCCCATCGAAGGAGAAAATAAAGATGACAGGATAGGAGATCCTTTCAAACTGTTGATTGAGGAAGCCCTCATGTGAGATCGGAAGAGC
>CBVK0100189602.1:0-13854 GCA_900067695.1 Picea abies | reverse complement strand
TAATTAACCTTTTTACCTTTGAAAAGCTCCTTATCTCTCCTTGTGGCTTCACTGGCCACTGAAAGTCACTTCTAGCCATCCCATCCTATAGTGTTTCTCCTCCCGATTCCAATGAGCTATTACACTGAGAGGTTCCTCCAAGTAATGTACCCAAAATGACCTCTTCAATGAATTCCATTGACTTATAGCTCAAAATAGTCAAAATCATGGAAATCGTCGGAATGCACTGAAACCAAAGCCAACCTATGCGGAATGGCTCATAATGTTGGAATATGATCATCAATGCAAGATGGACCCCACAATGCCTCTCAAATACCCCTGTACTCTCTCTAGCACCCATCTGGCTACTCTGGTCATCATAAATCTCTGCCCTGTGATGATGTAACAAAGTGGGGACATTACACTCTCCTCCTGGAATCATGGGAAGAAGAATTAATCTCCCTATCTTCTCTAAAATATGAACAATATGCTTCTATTACAAATGTTACTGCTCAACCAGATCATAGATCAACTTCTCTTTCTATGACGATCCTTGGACCTATCCATGCATCAAAATCGTGCCATACCATACATCATGAAGAAAAAGATATGTCAACAATGAATAGAGAATCATGAAAAAAACATCAACCAAGTACATCCCATGCCAATCATGCATAATACCCATGTACATCAATACCATATCATATTCCATAAGATATCATCAATAGAGTGCAACAACCATATGCCTCTACCAATCATGCCAACCATATGCCTCAAACAAGTGTCATAACACTCATGATATGACTCTACCAAGAACCAAGTGCCACAATGATGTATCTTAATCAATGAAGTGTCTCAAGTATATCATCCATACATCAACAAGTGCACCAAACATGTATCACCATTTGTACCAAGCAAGTTCATAAACCATGCACCAATACCACAACAAGATGAACTACAATAAATATGTGTCCTCATGCATGTATGACATATCCACCATAAAACATGTGTCAATCATACTGCTAGTAGGTGCCTCTAACAATGTACCAAAAGTGTACCAATCATGCATCTAAGATAGTATTTCAACACTCAACCATATATCACCACCATACATACAATAATTATGTATGCCAACATGTAGTCATGAAATCCTACAACAAACATGTCAAACCCTGCAATAAACCATGTCAGACTCTGCAACATAGAGTTATACCATCATACCATGCTACAACTCATATGCATAGCCCTTTTCCCAAGGCTTTTTACCACAGATATGTGGCCTGCTGCACACACAGTTAATGTATGTACATGACCTATTCATAGGTCAGCTTGCATATGTACACGATAGTTACCATTGTAACCCACATATGATTTTGAATATGACAAAGTTGAGCTTCCCTTAAGGCTGCCATTGTGTTCTAACTGTTCATTTTTCTTCACCCACTTCTGAAGGTGTCCCAGCTTTTCAGAACTTGATCTTTGAGCTTCTATATTTTCAAAAATGTCTTCCTTCCTAAATTCATGCCTTCTTCTAGTCATGCTATATGAAGTCTTCATCATGGACTTTGTTCTTGTGTTCCAACAATCCTAGGATTTGTGACCAAATCCACTACAACTGTAACATATCATGGTGTGACAATGAGCAACAATATGTCCTACTTGATTACATCTCCAACACCTTAGGGTGTTATGAAATCTTTCATTATCTTTCCTTGGATAATATCTGCATTCCAAAGCTTTGTGACCATATTCATTAAATGAGTAACATTGACCATGAAAAACATTTTCATACCTTTACTTTGATGTCCATATTGAAGGTGTCTCTCTTCTTTGAGGTGTAAATATGGCTTCTTGATGTCTTCCTTGTTTTTTTCTTTTGAAACTTTCCTATCCTTGTGTAGATGATTGAATTGCAACATTATTTACATCCTTTGAGAGTAAGGGACTTACCTCATGCTTCTTTGAAGTGCTTGCTTCAACATGTGTAGCTTCTCTCTTGAATCCAAGACCTGATTTATCATTTGGTCATCTTTGAATATCCAAGATCTCATTCAAGATTGTTGAGCTATTCAAGAATTTGTTTGACTTTTCTACTTTGTTATAATAGTGATGCTCTAAGATTAGAAAGTCTAAAATAGAGCTAGTCAATTAACTCCCACTGAACTAGTGTGCAAAAAATATAAATTTCTCCAACAAGAAGCTCTTTAAGTTGTATCTGCAACTCCTTCAGTTATGGCGTACTCATCATGTAAGGAGTCTTGGATATAGGTGTTGCTCCATGTATCCATGTATCTGATTTATAAGGAGCCAATGTTAGTACTTAGTTTACAATGTTAAATTTTGGACTTTTGGTAAAGACGGCACGCTACTGGAATAATGACATTCTTGCACCACCATTATAAAGCATCATATTCTTTGCTAGATTGTTTCTTCACCATATCTAAACTGATTATATTTAATATTGTTTACAACCAAGAGTCAACATTGGAAAAAGGGCCAAGCTCCATTAAATCCATCAGGCATAAAAAACCAAGTTCACAGGTTGTCAAGCCAAAGCACCTGCCATCAAATACAACACAGGTTAGTACCTACTACTACTAGCCACACAACACAAAATTCATGATAAAGCACCAGCACACAAGGAGTTCAAGAGAAGAAAACTTTAAGAGATGTCACGGGTGTTGAAGTGATCAATTCAAGGCAATAATGAAAAATTGAAACATGTGTTGTTTTTATATTTATAATAATATTGGATTGGCTTGGTGATAACAATAAATAGTGACCCTATCAGCTGTGCAAAACACCAATTGCTAAGCAAACAGACATCACATGGAAAATTATGACAAATGGCTAATATGGGCATATAGTTGAATTTTGTGTTTACTTCTTATAAGTGCACTAATAGTTTGTTGATGCTTTCATGTATCGAAATCGCCATGTGACTTATGGATAAGTCTGGTTTTGTATGCGCATAGAGGTTGTGTAAGTGCCCAGGTGATGAAAATCTGCCAGCTGAGACATCGGATGCCAAATGCTCAATCGATTAAGTCGAGAGATAAGTCACTCAACACAAGGCACCATGGGAGGATCCCACAAAGAGGCCTTCTTCATGCACTATGAATCAATTTTGTCCACAATTGTCAACATTAAAAATAATTAAATGGTTTCTATCTCGTGCATAGAAAAACACCACGCAACACACAATGAGCTAGTACAACTGCATCAAAACTTAAGTCAAGCGCAAAAGCCAAGCCACAAATTAAAAACAAAGGCCATTCTTATGCTACCTACACTAAAGTTGAAGCCATGAGTCATGGTATGTGTCGACACACAAAAGAAAGCCAAAGTCATTAATCAAGCCATAAATCAAGTTCATTGACCAAATCAGTTTAAATGCCTATTCAAAGTCTACATGCCAAGTTGACAAGTCAAGTCCATATGCCACACAACATATAAGTCATCAAACACCAGCTAAGAGCCAAGTGTCAAAACATTGTCCAGAGGTCGATTTAGTTATCCAGTGTTGCATAGATTGAGGTAAATCATGCCCGAAATTACAGATGCCAAAGATTCGATTTGCAGGTAGAAGATACACGCACAACTATCTAAAGGTGCAACATAGTTTGGTCTATGGTTTGTTTTGCATGTCGAAGGCATCAGGTTGTTATGAAAAGCCACGAGTCAAGACCACATGGTAAATCCAATGTTAAACTCATATGCCCATACAAGGCCATGAGGATGGAGCCTTCAGGACGACTGGAAGCCCTCGATTCAAGTAGTCCTAGGGTATGCTTGCTATAATTTTCTATGGTGTTGGCTCTTAGTCACATTGTTGTGGTATATGAGACACAATGCCAAAGCATGGCGGAGACTATAAGTGCACTGAGCAGGTTCCAGGTTATTTATTGATGAGGAGTTCTGGTAAGAGTTAAATGAGAACTCAGATGGCAAGAATTGGAAGTTTTCAACTGTATGTCATTGCCACACAATGCTAAATGTCGCTGGGTAGATGGCAGTTTGAGTCTAAAAGTATAAATTGCAAAGTACCAACAAATAAGAGATAGACCGAGGTGAGAAGCTCGCAGTTGTCAACGCAAATGAGAAGGGCCAATATCACTATCTTGGTAAACAATTTAAGCACTATAATAGAGTTTATTTATTACGCATAGATGATGGGAGTAAGAGAAATAATACCAAGGCAAAAGATGTGGCAAAACAACTTAAGGAACAACAAATGGAAAGCTCGACTAGATCAAAGTTTCAAGTCAAAACCTGAGAATCCTCCAACAGTTCACTCATAAGAGGCTACAAAAGGAGGCATAGTTTCAGTCTTCCTTGGTTATAATAAATATTCATACAACAAGATTTGAGAAGACGAAAGAGAAAGTTCATTTTATGTTATGGAACTTTTCAATTAGTCTTTGGTTCGAGAAGATTGAGGGAGTATAATAGTCTTTCCAACATTTGTCAAGGCCATACAACAGCTGGAGATAGAGCATGATTAAATCAAATTTTTAGGCATAATATCAATAGCCTTAACACCAAACGGTAGCTAAAGGACACCTGGAAGCAGTGATCTTCTAGCAATTCAACATTCAAATCCAGTAGTTAAGAATTGAATACTTCATCAAAGATTTGGATTAATCTAAATCAAAATTTCCAAGAAACCACTCGAGTGACAAACTTTTTGGAGGAAACATAACACATGGCAGCTCAAAATTGAAGGAAGTTGGTCAAATGGTATCTCTAGTATCTCGAAGACATGGCTAATAGCTGGCATCAAGAAATCTACAACAAGCATCAAATTCTGTCAAAGCTATGGAAACAAAGCACTTGCAGTTAGTTCAACCTTATTTCTCATCGATTCCGGATTCTTAGTGATCTGAGGAGCAATGTTTGAGCAATATCCATGTTTTCAAGTTACAGGTGGCAGGGGATTCAACAAATGAAGATCATATCTAGATTTAAAAGGATATTTGACACCAACAAACTCAACTATTCGACAACCTTTACAACTACATTTGTTTTAGTTTGTGTTATGATTTGAATGGATTTTATTTCTAGTAAACTAGCACATTTTGTTATTATTTTTTGTTATTTAAATTAAGCATTTTTTAATCAAATGCATGGAGGAGAGACCCGAGAGGGAAATTTGGGCAGAGGCCCATGTAGGAAAGATTGTAAGCCTATGGAAATTTATTTAAGTATTCATTTCTAACATTGAACATCTAGGTGCATTGTTTTACTAGATTGTGATTGCTTCCTATTTTACATTTTGTCTTCATCTTACTTGAAAGAATTGCAGACATTGAGAATCAATGGCTTCTCATGGATGATAGATTCCTGAGTGGTAAAGATTTTGTCGTGATTGCCTATTATCAGTGTGTTTTGTTTCAAGTACCAATGCATCCTTTTGACAGAGAGAATCTCTGTATGGTGGATTTTCTACTATTTTTCATGTTCTCCATTCTTCCATCCACCATCATATAAGTATTTTTTCTGATATGCAACTCACTAGCCTTCAATCTAACAGGATGTTTACTTGACTCCATGCCCAATGGTGTTTTAACTGATTTGCATTTAGCTTGTTTCTCTTATTCTTTCTTGTATCATCTACCTCATCCACCTTATTTCAAAACCCAAACACATTCTTATTTATAAAATCATTGCAATAATAGAACATGTGCTAGGCTTGACCCTATAGCAGTCTAGGGGTAACTTCTAGCACTAACAACAACCTTATACCGCACACCCATGGCCTTCGGTGAAAATTAAAATATGCATTGTGTAGCATCAATTCTTAGTTCACCCATCTATACATGTTAGTATATGGCCCATACAAGTTCATTGTTGAGACCAATTCTTTGATACCAAACTGTAACATACCCAATCTCCAACTAGGCCCCGTTATCACCTTGTTTATGCTCAAAATCCACCAAACTGCAACAACCCCAATGTATTACTAAGTAATTCTATCTAAAAATTGACTTCTCAGTTCATACTTTACATAAAATTCTATGCAGTATCACTTGAGGTACAACACACTCAACCCAATTGGAATCGCACCACACAACTTATAAGAATGAAAGAAACAATTTCTTGTAATACTACCTTAAGTAGCATAATTAAATCAAACAGTTGTGTGCACTAGCATATTGGTCCCACAGTACAACTATATATGCAACCACATGTTCGTCATGTGCCACTTCTATTATTACTATGTGCAGGGTCTAATTTCTTACCCTCACACATGCATGAGTTCCAAAATTTTGGAGCATAATGGTTACAATCCTGTGCACTCGACCACTCAATCCTCTTCTTTATGATGCATAACCAAAATCACAAAGTTAACTTAACAGGAATAACTACCACATTTATCATATCCATGCACAACTACAAATACAGGATAAGTGCACCATACTTACATGAAAAATAAACAATTAACAGAATGACAATAATTACTCATATGCAACACATACAAGAATTTAGCCTATGTAAAACATAGTCAAATATGCGTAGTAAACAAGACAAATACATAATGAACACTTATCTTAAATGAAGGTCACCAACTACGACCTGGCTCAGACGTTCTTCCCAAGCATAGAAATTTTTTTCTCATTAACTCTCAGCAAGAGGTCACCCTAAGTTGGGGCTCAACTCCACCAGGGAAAAAGGGTTCCTAGAGACAAGTTGTGGTTTGAAACTCAATAGAATTTCTCATTGTTGCAATTATCCCACAATCCATCATTCCCCACACACCTATCACACCCAAGGAAGTGTTCCCTTTCTTTTCTTAATAGTCCTTCGACTTCCCCACTTCCCTTCCTAGGGTTACCATCAACATGAAATACATGAAGTATATGAGCCCTGTGACTAATGCTCAACGCACAAGGTAACAATTCCCAGCAAAAAATATCACCTGGAGAATATGCCCATGGGTCTAACAACCACTCCAAAACATGTAGTCTCTCATCCATAGAGACTTCTCATGGTTTTTCTGTTGGCATGTTTTACATTCAGTGTATGCTTGTCATTGATGGCAAGTACAACAACAATGATCATCAATGCAGTGATAATCGGGGAGGAGCAGCAATAGTGATCATTGGATCAACAATTTAGAATTCCTGATGGTTGTCAGATATCAATGTAGACAAGAAGAGCGCGTAGATATGGAGGATAGATCTCGGGCATTAGATCCGAGCACGAGGACTGACCATCGTAGGATCCAGGAGAATCTGCACGATCTTTAAAAGTGCAAGGTGAAGCGAGTTCACGAATCGTAGTTCCACAACTCGCAAATTGGAGAGTCAAGAAACAATACCACAGGAATGTCGAGATCACAATATGCAAAGTCACGACAAGATATTGACTATTGATCAAGAGGATGTGTGGCGAAAGATTAGAGCACCACAAAGACTCCACTTCGGAGTTTCACAAGTTGTGAAATTCACAGGAAAGAGATTCAAACTTGCGAGATGCGAGTTCACGATAAAATCTTGACCGTTGATCCAAGAGGGATACATGGCAGAAGATCAGAGCACGTCAAAGACTCCATTTCGAGGTTTCGCATATCGCGACTTGGAGTGACGAGAATCTCCATCTAAGAACTCGCGAGATGTTATATCGTGAGTTAATCGCAGCCGTCAGATCAAGGTGTGATCTGGACCATCGATCCAACTTTATTTTGGAATATCGCCTATCGCAAGTCGGAGTGACAAGAACCTCCATCGAGGAACTCACGAGATGCGAAATCACGAGTTAATCACAGTCGTCAAATCAAGATCAGATCTGAACTGTTGAATCATAGGACAACTGGCAAGCAATTGGAATTTCGCTGACTTGGGGTCAACGGAGCATGGTGTGGAAACTCACGAAATATGAAGCGCCTTTTTGGCACAGTCTATGGTCACCGCTAGTGGTCACAAGAAGGGAAGGAGTCAGTCTAGATAAGCTCCATTCCAAGGTTTCAGAGATCGCGACTTGGAGAGTTGAGATGCCTCATCTCTAGATTCATGAAACGCGAATTCGTGAAAAGAAATTTATACATAAGTGCCTGGTCATGGCCATGGTCATATAGAGGAAGGAGCTAGCATAGAAAAGGTCTATATCGAAGCTTCAGAGATTGCATATGGAAGTGTCGAGACATTTGGTCACACGAATGTCGAATTGTCGAATGTCGAAATGCCGAAATGAGTGCAAGATCCCATGGAGCCAATCCAACGGTGCAGGTGAATCTGAGTATGATCGGAGGGCTAATGTTTCTCTTCATAGTGTAACTGCTAGAAACCATTGATGGTTTTTGCCATAAGATTCAAAGAGACTTATGTGTGATCGCCAGAGGAGCTGAAGAGTCTCCAAGCTTTGTCTAGTAAAGAAAGACAACTCTTAGAGGGATTAACAGGTGGATGAGTATTGAAGTCTATAGCTAAAAATAGAAAGGATAAGCTCATCGAAGACAGAGAAGATGAAGAGCCTCAACTGCCAGAGAAGCTGAGAAATCTAGACAGCACACCCAGTGATGTTGAACGCGTGGGAAAAACTGTCGAAGAAGTTGAAGAGTCACGATGATGATGAGGCAGAGCACTCAAGATGTGGAGGAATTTGGCACAGAGTGAGCATGCAGAGGCATTGCGAATATTGCATGCACAAAGACAACAGAGACTATAAGAATGTTGAACAAAGAAGAGATAGCGGTTGTCGCTGTGGAGGAGAATTCAAGGGTCTACAAGGAGGCAGAGCACAGGAGAAGAAATGCACAGTAGAGGAATGTTGCATTGAAAGGATATGGTGCAAAGAGCATAAAAGGTAGAAGAATAGGAAGTGCAAGGTGTGTGCAGAAGACACTGATGCAGACAGGGCAGAGCAGTGTAACAGAAAAATGACAAGGTTGATAAGCCATTGAATAACTTTATATCGTTGTAATAAGTTTTAGTAACAAAGTATTTATAATTCAAGGTGGTTGGGAGGTGCTAGGGAGGAATGGTGTCCTCAGAGGTTCAAGTGGGTGCTTGAACACAGGGAGTTGGTGCTTCCTTCTAGTTGGTGCTAGAGAAATCAGGGAGTTGGTGCTTCCTTCTAGTGGGTGCTAGAGAAAACAAAGAGTTGGTTCTCTCAGCAAGTAGAAGCTTACAAAACTGAGGTTGTAGCCTCATTATGAGTTGGTGCTCATATGTATCATAATGTAAAGAATGTAACTATTACTTATCATATAAAGAAAAAAAGGTTTTTACCTTGTATGGGTTTCCTCGGGAAATATCTATCTCTGTATTTCTCATATATGTGATTGATGTTGAATGTTCCATTGTTTATTTCCCTACATTATTGTCATCATCATTGAGTGCCTTGAAAAGTTTTTAAAATAAGCATAATTGTTTAAGCACGGTAACAACTGATTCACCCCCCCTCTCAGTTGTCCAACACTTTCCACCCAACTCTTCGAAAATATCTCTGATTAAATCCCACAACGCCCTACAATATTCTTTGTGTCGATAAGGTAATAATCAAATTTTCCATACAACCCGGCCCCCCTTCTACACACATGATCTTGCAACATCCATTCCCCTTGGAAAATAATAATAATAATAATGTCAAAAATACACTAAGGCCAACAATATATATTGCATGTCTTCCATTGGAAACTTGTCACCTCCAAAAGTATCTTTAAGCCACTTGGTGACCCATTCCCTACCCTCGAGAACTAAGAATAAAATAATAATATATCTGACATTTACACGTTTCCTAGAAATATTATAAAATATTTCCTAAGACTTACGACTCACCCCCTTTTTCTCTTTTTCGGTGGAGTAGGCCCCCCATCTCTTTTTGTCTAAGTCAATCAACGTGCAACAATGCAATATTATATTAGTATTCATGATTATATTTACATGGATAGGCACATTGGCCTATCTGCGTCCAGGATCACTAGTCTCATAAGCACACAGACTCTACTTACTCCATACATATCCATTCATCCTCGCACACTAATCCAAGTGCACACAACCTAGTGCAATGTGTGCAGTTTCTTAGGTGCACCCAACACAAAAAACGTGCTCACCCTATCTTTATTAACACTTCTATGTTCACTAATCTTATGTGTGCAACACCAAAATAATATGCCCATGGCTCACCAGCCTAAGTGTGCATTACATTTATGCTTGGTACCAATCGGCTCACCAACTTATGTACAATTACAAAGGGTTTTGGATCAGGGACACTACAACCCTATAGTCTTTTCTTGTTCAGTTGTAACCAAAATTTATCTCCCACATTGAAGTATTTCTTAGTTATATGATGATCATGTTGCACCTTGTACCTTTCCTATGACTTCTTTAGCATCTCATGTACTTGGATGGCTAGTATTTTCAACAAATTTCTCCAATTTCAACACTTCTACTATGATGTTCTCCCTCACTCCTTTTTATCGATAAAAAACGTACAAAGGTGAAGGTGGAAAATACCCAAATCATTTTTTGAAAGGGGACTTCCTGGTAGAAGTATGGAATGCTCTATTATAATAATTTTGAATGTATATTATATTTTTAGCCTAGGTCTTTGGATTATTCTAATTTTAACTCCTCAAATGTTGAACGAAAGTCTTGTTGACTACTTTTTTCTACCTATATATTTGTTGATGGAATGTTGTAGATGTCTTCAACTTAGTTTCCATATTCTCCCAAAGTGTAGTCCAAAAGGAACTGAGAAATTTGGTATCCCTATCTAAGATGATTCTCCTTCGTATCCCAAAGTGCACCCAAACCTATTCAAAGAACATGTTTGTTACTTCTTATCCTTTGATGGTTTTTTTACAAGGCATAAGAATTCACATCTTGTTGAACCTATCAACTACCACAAACAAATGGTCATGTCCTTTATTGGTTATTGGAAAACCACCCACAAAATCCATGGAAATACTTTTCTGATGTTGAGTGGGTACAAGTAATTCATGGTATAAGCCTTAATTTCTAGTACTAGGCTTGTTGGTACCACAAATCATGCATCCTCTAATATAACAATCAAAATGTTCTTTCATTTTGGGCATACCCATACATTTGTTGGTTGGCTACTATCTTCCCAACAAAAACATGTCCTACAACCTTGGAGGTGTAGTCCTCTCTGATAAGCTATGATATTTCATATTTAGGAACATAGAGCGTGTTTAGCTTGTAGATTATCCCATTCTATATATAGTAGTCATCCTTACTATCACTTTCTTCTACAGAAATTTGGCCTTGTAGCTATTGAAATGCCTCTTTAAAGTCTCAATATTATGTGTATGCCTCTTTATATGCATCATGGGTAAAATGATCCATATGCATAATAGTTCCCAAATATGTAACCTTGGATCTCGGTAGCCTTGAAAGCATGTCTACCAACTTATTAATTATTCCCTTCTTATGTTTGATGACTAGATGAAACTATTGCAAAATCCCATCCACTTGTAATGTCCTTTTTGCTAAAGCTTACTCTATTCTTGCAACTATTGGAGTGGTTGGTTATCATTGTGGATAATGGTTTCCTCTACCATTATATAGTTTTTACACTTATTAACATATTTAACGAAGGCATAGAGAGTTTTATAATGGTGTAAATCATTCGTCAAATGGAGCTAGTATGAGGAAGTTACAAGCCAAATAGTGAAATGTAAATTTTGAGACTCAATTAACTTTTGAGGGCCATAACTTCCTTCATTGGAATCAGATTGAGGTATAAGAGTAGTGCACATAAATATCTTGAGATGTATAAGACAACCATGGACTCATATTTATAATCTGGAAACTTAAAAATGTACATGAGGAGGTAGAACGTGTTGTTACTGGAGATTTTTCTTGGATGCAAAAGACAAATGCCTAGCACATTTTCAACCAACTTCTGACTGGCAAGCTATCCCTTCCATCCAAAGGGGTCTCCCTTATATCACTTCAAAATATGGGCTACTCAATCACACCAAGCAACAACATTACAATGAAATACAATGGCCAGATTTAAGAGAATAAAAAAATCGATAAACATGTTTAAGGATATAAGAAAACATACTAGATAAAGGGTTGTCAGCCTCTCAAATCAGAATACTAAGTCCATTGGGCATGGAGTCTCATCTATAAGAGAACAAAATATGATGAATGAAGGTGGAAGAATGGAAAAATAACACAAAATCTCAGACCTTGGAGAGGGAAAAATCAATCTCTACATGTTTGAGATGAAGAATGAATGATTTACTTGTCGTTTACAATGATGAATCCAACAGATCAAAAGGTAAATGCAAGAAGAACATATCATGGTTATGATCAATATTATATGAAAAGAAGGAAATAAATCCTTTCTGATTCATAAGGTTTAGTAGTAAAACTCAAGTCCAATCAAAGCTCACATCACATATATGGAAATATCATATCTAAAAGCTTCATTTATGTTTGCAATGATGGTGTTTGCACCAAATTGTTACACATCCAATCCTAACATTAATATTACTGCAAAAGAAAAATGAAAAGAGATGGCATAATGAGAAGCTTAAAAAAGAAAAAACTGAAAGATGCACATAGCTCTAAGAGAAACGTGCAATGAATCCAATGAATTAATGTCTATTTTCTGAGAATATTTACAACATCCACACAGGCTTTACAAAGAATGCAACCTTGCTGCCAAGAAAAATCCCTAAATTGCTAATCCTCTTTTTCCTTCATACAAAGATCTTTTTTATAAGCATTCAGTTTCTTTCTAGAAACATAAATTTGTTTCTTGACAACTCAATGAAGATATTCGAATTTGATTTGAAAGTTGGGGGTTCTCCCCTTTTTATGATTTTCAACGAACTCTACAAAAAATATTAACAAAATTATAAATTAAAACAATTAAAAATGAAGAACAAACCCAAATCTAGAAATCATACGAAACCATACTCTTCAAAAGAAAACTAATTTAATTAATTAATAAAAACTAAATATGAGCTTAAAATTGCTTCTTCCCATGATATTCTCGATAGATAGATATTCTGGAAACTGAATTTTAACAATATCACATTTTGGTAATAAAAAATCTTCCAAAAAATTCATTCATAAACCCAGTTGTTGCAAATTCACAACTCTATTTTCTGCTAATTTTTAGTAAGGTTTAATGATCAGATTTGATTGAGCAAATGTTTTCATATTTTTCTACTTTATCTTAGATTTCCAACGAGCCCTCACAAGCTTAAGTTTAAAAAGGTCAAAAGATATTAATCCCACATGCATGGGATTAAACAAGTATTTAATGTTTATATTCCAATAGGAGGATAATGGTTTATGTTAATGTGAGTGGAAGCCATGGAGGATGGAACACTTAGTTAATTTTATTTAAATATAAAATATAATACAAACTTTAAATAAGTTTGGATGAGATAAGTGTGATGTACGTGTAATCTAAGTGTAGAGGATAGGGAAGTAGGGTATACGTGTAGTGTGAGGATGGGTAGGTAAGTCTTAGGTGTAAGGTGGAGTCGAGTCTTAGGGTCTTAGAGTAGAGTAGGATTGAGGACTTCGGGGAAAAGGAAGTATGGAAATTGACACTTACCCCTGAAGTCCAAAGTCAGTAGAGGTATAAAAATAATAAATAATGTATATACAATATATAATAAAATAACATAATATATACAATAAAAATATAGGGAAAACAAGTATGAATAAAAATTTAAAGTCGAATGCTCAAGTCTCGAAAAACATTGATAAATAATTAAAAATAATATATTAAATAAAAATAATAAAATAATATAAAATAAAATACTAAAATCTGATATGGTGGTGATGTGGAAGCACTATTTATAAATTTTTCCATGTCAACTGTGCCGCGTAAGTTTTCTACGTAGGCTTCCATGTTATCATGCCAACTTATCATGAAACATCA
>CBVK0100189601.1:0-13855 GCA_900067695.1 Picea abies | reverse complement strand
CTCCTTAAATCTAACTTAGTGAAATATTTGGCATCTTTTAATTGATCAAGCAAATCATCAATTCTCGGAAGAGGATATCGATTTTTAACTGTAATTTTGTTCAAAGCCCTGAAATCAACACACATATGCCACGTGCCATATTTCTTTGGAACTAACACAATTGGAGATCCACATGGTGAAGAACTTGGTACAATAACCCCTTTGTCTAACAACTCCTGAATTTGTTTTTTAATCTCAACATTTTCCATAACTGACATTCTATACATACCGATGTTTGGAAGTGGACAATCTTGTTGTAACTGAATTTCATGTCGGATTCCTCTTTTCGGAGGCAACCCCTTAGGTTCTTTAAACATGTCATCATACTGATTAACAACTTCAAATAAATTGGATTTTAACCTTGCATCACAACCTTGAAATGCTTCATTCTCAACATCATTTTTAGGTTTGATCATTAAGAGAACAAAATTCTTACTAGCATTAACTAACCTCTTCATTTGCCCTGCATTTATGATTGATAAATTCATATTCTTAGTGTGGGATCTAACAATGTACTCAACCCCATCTTTAAACAAATGATACTTATTCTCCCGACGATAGAAAATAGCTTTCCTATCATACAAATACGAGCTTCCCAACACAATACCACAAATATCCAACAGAATCACATCAAGCTCTACCTGATCAATGAAATTTGCAGTTATAGCAAACCTAAGTTTACACTTCCTGGTTACTTTTAACTTAGCATTATCACATATCCAACCAAGAGGGTATGGCTTAGGATGTGGACTTGTTTCCAACTTAAGTTTCTTAACAGTCTCTTCAGAAATAAGGTTTGCTTGAGATCCAAAATCAAATAACGTGTCTATCTTAGTATGCTTTGAAACAACCCTTATATGAAAAAGTTCAATTCTTTTTTTCTCTTATTGAGTTACATTGACATTAGAATTACTTGAAGAGCTAGTACTTGCAATAGAACCATTACCTTGGTAACCCATGGCTGTGATCTTCGTTTCATCACCCGAATCTGAACCTAAGTCCTGTTGAACAGTCGCAACAGTATTTGACTTCCCTTTGTTATTGTTGCCAAACTTTTTGGGTCTTCTTTCAGGATGAAGCTTCCAACAATGGTCTTCATCATGGCCATCTTTTGAACAATGTTTACATGTGAACTTTTCTCCCTCTTTCTTCACAGCAGCATTCTTCCTACCATTGCCTTTGAACCTTTTCTTTCCCTTGTCTCCATGGCTGAATGTCTTCTTGTTACTCTCATGAGTATCATTCCTCCCTCTCGCTTCCAAATGAGTAGCCTGTATACAAACTTCATCTAGATTCGAAGGATTAAACATGAGTATAGTATGTCTCAAATAACTATGTAAAGAACCAATATATTTGAGAAAATTTTCTTGTGAAGACAAATCAACTCCCAAAACCAAAGCTCTTCTCCTAAATTCCTGAGTAAAGCTTTGCACACTCTGTCCTTTAGCTTGTCTAAAATTATGCCATTCCATAGTTGCCTTTTGTTTATATGCCAATGGATAAAATTGTTTTTTAATTGCGATAATGAAATCATTCCAAGAAAGAAAAAATTTACCATGCTTTTTCATTTCCTCCTGTGTCTTGTATTCCCACCATATAAGTGCTGCACTATCCAATCTTAACAAAGCAAGATGTATTTTGGTTTCATCATCTTGAATTTTTTGTATTCTACAATATACTTCAATTTGACGTATCCAATTATCTAACTTCTCAGCATTAACTTCTCCATTGTATATTGGCAATTCAAATTTTATATCAAGCTTTAATGAAGGAATTTGCGAAGGAGTTTTACCATGTCCCTTTGGAGAATTCGGAAGATGTTTCAAACTGGTAGAAGAAGAAGAAGATGATGATGGAGGAGAGGGTGGTGGAGAAGCACCATTCCCTCTATTTCCGTATGGAGGTTTTTCACCACTGCCTCCCTTATGCATTGAAGGGTTGGAGCCTTCACCCTGTGACAATATGTTCCTTTCCATCAAGATCTTCATCATCTCTCTCAGCTCCATGATAGCCTCTCTGATATCTTCATTTTCGGCAGGAACACGTTCATGACTTTCTGCATGAGCCATGCTTGGTGAATGTCTCCCTGAAACTTGTGGTGAATGAATATGCTTCCTCCTTGTCGGATGAGAACTTGGCTCCACAAGTTGACCTTCTCCTCTTATGAGTTTCAACCTTGTGAGCATCAGAAACAAAACTTGCAAACAATCAAGTCTTCAAAAACCAGTGCTCTGATACCAACTTGATCTAAAAATGAAGAAGACTTGAAATACTTGAAAACATTTGCAATGTAAATGTTATGTGTTTAAAGAAAATGGATCAGTTTGAAACACATAGATTAATGAATTACTTATGAAAAATACACATAGACAACAACATAATCAATGAACATAAGCACATAAACACAACAATTTGATAAAGAAGTTCACCCCTCTCTTGGGCTACATCTCCTGGTCCAACTTCCAATGGATCATTATTATTAATTGCTCAAAGTGCTAAAAAACATGTCTTACAATGCTCAAACTAACAAACCGACTGCTCCAATGGCTTTAGAGCATTCCAAAACCCCTTTCTGGGCTCTTTTGGCACCTCAATCGGTCGAAAAACGAAGAAGTTAGGCCTCCTGGAAGTCTCCCCCTTCAAGCTTGCTGTCTCTGCATCTACAAATTGCACCCTTGTTGTTTGAACTTGGATCACACGCAAATTTAAGCGTGAAAACCCATCACCGGGCACAACAGCGCCAACAGTGCAAACTGTAGGATGGTTAAGGGCGCGCCAGCCCCTAACCATCTAGGCACCTGGGCATATGGGTCATGTGACCGCTCGTATGGGAAAAAAGTGGTTAAGTCGTTACAACCGTTCAACTCCCCCCGCGCTCTATACATGGTCATATGGGTTAACAAGACCACGGGATAGGTTTCAAAATCGCACGCTCATACAACTATTGGGCTACAATATATATAGCATGGTCATATAGCAACTCAAACGACCACGGGCCAGGGCTAAGCCTCGACCCGACCCCGCCCATACATACAACAAATGCAATTGAAATACATTAAAATACATAGTTATAATAAGAACCATGCAGCGGTATAGTGTTCGGGCAGATGTTATGAAGTCTTTACATAGTGGGGGAGGTCCAGGGGTCGAACCCCGCGGACTCCCATAATTTTACATACAACCAATAGCCAATTCTGGGGTGCCACGTGGTAGCCCACGATTGGGCCATGTGGCACCCAATCATTGCCCATAAAACTACCACGTGTCGACATCTGATTCGACAACTGTCAACCAACAAACACTTTCCACATCACTTCTGTATGGTCGTACGATCTTGCCATGTCAGACTGTACGGACTGTACAGTCAACATCATTTTTTTACCTGTTTGACTTGACGAACAGATCGCTATATCTCTCACTCCTGATGTCTGTTTGAGACGAAACAAGTTGCATTGGGTTCGCAACGATGAGACCTACTCTCTCGTCCAGTTTGAAGCGATTCCGAGCACTTTGAATTTTTGAGCAAAATTTGATCCCCTGATCATGACCACATCCTATGACCACTCGCTAATCATTTGAGCGCTTCGCTCTTCAGATCAATGGTCCATGATCCATGGTGATCGGACTACTATCCTCTGCCCTAGAAATTCATCTTTTGGGACTTTGGGGGAGAGTTGATGCTAAAACTCTTGAAACTAAATTCCTGGAATGACATCACTCGATGACGTGTCGTGATCCGTGTGTTTTCCATGTGTCACTCAGAATTGTGATTTCCAGATTCCTAAAATTCCAAATCAACTTGACACTTGTCTTTATATTATTGCACCATGTGTCCTTTCTGACGTAGGCTTCAACCTATCCTTGCTGACATGGTCTACCACATTCACCTCCTGGGTCTGACAACCCAGATTTTTCCTTGATCCAACGACTAGGATTATTTCGTGATTTCGCATATCGCAAGTTCGAGAGATTAGGGAACCCCATTCCTTTGAATTTCCAGTCAATGAAATTATGATCTTTAGCCACGTGTCCTATGGACCCAACTATCCAGAACTTATCATGATTTCGAAACTTCACGGGCCTTCGTCGTGTCTGTTTCAGGATTTCTAGGTTCGCTACTTCAAAGGTTAAAATTCCTTTGATCTTTGATTTCCCGGTTTGTGAAACTCCAAAATTGAGTATTTGTTGATGTACCTGTTTAAGGATTTTGACATTTCGCATTTTGCAACTTCGGGTGAGATCGGAAGAGCGCCTACTCTCTCGTCCAGTTTGAAGCGATTCCGAGCACTTTGAATTTTTGAGCAAAATTTGATCCCCTGATCATGACCACATCCTATGACCACTCGCTAATCATTTGAGCGCTTCGCTCTTCAGATCAATGGTCCATGATCCATGGTGATCGGACTACTATCCTCTGCCCTAGAAATTCATCTTTTGGGACTTTGGGGGAGAGTTGATGCTAAAACTCTTGAAACTAAATTCCTGGAATGACATCACTCGATGACGTGTCGTGATCCGTGTGTTTTCCATGTGTCACTCAGAATTGTGATTTCCAGATTCCTAAAATTCCAAATCAACTTGACACTTGTCTTTATATTATTGCACCATGTGTCCTTTCTGACGTAGGCTTCAACCTATCCTTGCTGACATGGTCTACCACATTCACCTCCTGGGTCTGACAACCCAGATTTTTCCTTGATCCAACGACTAGGATTATTTCGTGATTTCGCATATCGCAAGTTCGAGAGATTAGGGAACCCCATTCCTTTGAATTTCCAGTCAATGAAATTATGATCTTTAGCCACGTGTCCTATGGACCCAACTATCCAGAACTTATCATGATTTCGAAACTTCACGGGCCTTCGTCGTGTCTGTTTCAGGATTTCTAGGTTCGCTACTTCAAAGGTTAAAATTCCTTTGATCTTTGATTTCCCGGTTTGTGAAACTCCAAAATTGAGTATTTGTTGATGTACCTGTTTAAGGATTTTGACATTTCGCATTTTGCAACTTCGGGACTCCTGTGATGAAGAGTCTCGACTCTAGACTCCTCCAATTCCTGGTATTCGAAACTCTGAAACGTCGTGGTTTCGCATTTCGCGATTTCATCATTCTTGTCATGAGTTTCCTTGACACCTACAACTCCCGGTATCCGAAACTACAAAATGGAGATTAAGTCGTGGTTTCGCATTTCATGATTTCAAAATTCTTGTCGTGAGTGTCCTAGACACCTCCAACTCCCGATATCCGAAACTACGAATTGCAGATTAAGTCGAGGTTTCACATTTCACGATTTTTTGTCATGAGTTGCTTCCTTGATTCCTAGAGTTTACGCTTCTGAATGGGATCCAACGATCACTTGTTGAACTTTCCGTTTCCATGCAATTATCCCTGTGCTACTGGTCGTGATCTTTTCCATCAATGACAAACACGCATACTCTGCACTATCTCTTCTGATCTTATCGAGCTTGCTCTATTGCATCTTCCCAAAATACTTCTGGTGCCTTCCTGGCACATTCTTCCTGCACTTAAGCCATCGTCGTTGTTGTAATTTCCATCAATGACAAGAATACGCTACCTGTAAAACATGCCAACAATCTCCCCCTTTGGCATTGATGGCAACAAAGGCACCTGAACTCTTTCCCCCACTTTGACATCAATGTCAAAGAAAACATGCTTCCCCTGAGATGTTGCAGTATTTTTATGAGGTATCAGATATTAAACCAACACAAACTCCCCTTGACAGGATGGACTCTCTTATTTGAGGCTTGCAGAATATTTGTATCTAAACCATAGTCTTCTCCTTCTGATTCTTGGACCTGTTCATCTTCAGCTTCCGCTGTATCCTCTGTAGAATACTCAATATTGCTCACCTCTCTTACTGGGACTCCTTCATCAACCTTTTCTTGTCATAACTAGATGACTCCCCCTGTCACTATTCTCTCTGCTTTTGACTATTTTCCCCCTTTGTGCCTAAAAGGTTAGATTTCCTTGACAAGGTATTTCCTCTTGTTATCTCTACAGGATGTCATGTCTATCATTTTGTAAAACAAAATGTTGTTGCTGAAGATGTTGTTGTCCTAGTCAAACACTGCGTAATTGTAGCTTGTACTTTTTAAATAACCCTTGGATCTCCCCATTGATTCTCATCTATATCTATTACTGCAATTTCATTTTTCTTCCATGATGCATAAAATCCAAGGCTTTTATGACCATATTCAATCACAAGAAAAAACCGCTACAACCACTCTCATACCTCCTTTTCTTTTTCACAGACGAAGGACCTGTATTAGGTTTCTTAGTAGTACTAATTTCTTCCTTGTTGTATCCAATACCAAATTTGTCATTTGGTGATCTCTGACTATCCAAGAGTTTATCCAGGGTCATGGAGCTGTTTAAGAACTTTCTTTGGGTTTTTGAATTCTCAACCTTCAAAACTTCAGCTTCCATCTTATGACATGATTCATCTTCTACTTCTTCCATGGGATAGATGCTAACTGGACATTTTTTTATTGTATCTGTGTCTTCTTCTTTACTTGGAGGGGAGGATTCAATATCAACATCATTAATTGTCCCTATGCCTTTATTCACCACTTGTCCTGAGTTTACATTTACCTTACACTCTTTGTATGTGAACACCTCTTCATTGCCTCTGTCACACTTTTGATTTGTACTGAGAAAATTATGTTTCAGACCATCCACAAGAAGAAAGTACTGGGCATCTCCTTTGACATTACTCAAACTCACCATCCCTCTATCCTTGATTTTACCTGGTTCATCATTTTCAAGGATCACATTTCCTGCTTTTCTTTTACTTATTGATAGAATCTTATCCTTGTCTCCATTCATGTGCTTGGAACATCCACTGTCTATATTCCCAGAGGCCTTTTGTTTTTGAGTTGAAAGTGCTAGACCACCTTTTTCACTATCTTTCCTTTTCCATGTGCTGGCGTTTCTATCTAAGAACTTTATCCTTGGATCTGCTTTGTAATTCTTCAGATGGCAGTTTGCAACTTTGTGGCCAAAGTTGTGACATTTATATCATTCAATCTCATTGTTCAATAGGTCAAATTTATTGTTGTAGAGTTGTCTACTCATTGACTGTTTATTATTTCTTGACCTCCTCAGTTGCATGTCTCTAGACTTAATTTGGCAATTTGCAATCTGTGATGATTTGTTACTTGGCTGTATCATTCTTTGTTGTGGAAGATATTTATTCCTTGGAAATCTTAATTGCTCATGTCTAAGTCTTAAGGAACAATTTACAGCTTTGTGACCAAAGTTAGAACAGTAGAAACAATATCCATAGAAAAATTCTTTGTACTTGGAAGATGGTTGTCTTCTTTGAGAAAATTGATTTCTTCCATGCTGATGATTTCCTTGAGCAGGGAGTGTATTATTTCCTTGTTCTACAGTTTCAGTTCTATCACCTTTTTCTTTACTCCTCCTGGGTAGTTGATTATCTTCCTTTATTTCTGCAGGTTTGTTGTCGTCAATGGTTGTAGATTTGACAAACTTGATGAAGTCTTTGTTTCTTGGATGACCACTACTTGATCCCTCTTCATAACCCAACCCTGTTTTCAAATTTGGATTCCTTTACTGATTCAGAATGGTGGCTAATCCTTCTAAGGCTTTGATAATTGAAATATTCTGATGATATAAGGCTTGAAACTTCTCCAACTCTTTCCTAGTTTTCACTGCTTCTTCTTCTAGAGATTTACATCTTGCCTTCTTTTCTGATAACTGTTGTTTCAGAATGTCCTCGATTTTCTTTGCCTCTTCTAATTCCACTTTTAGCAGATCAAAGTCTTCATCAGGGTGTTTACTATTTTTATTGAACTCTATCAGCAATTGTTTTTGCTTTCTATTCTTAATTCTAAGTCTATCAATCTCTTCTAGTGCACTAATTAGTTCTCCTTCCATATTAACCACAACTTCTTCATTAGCCTCACTTCCTGTGATTTTATTATCATAATAATCTTGGGTCATAAGCATGAAGTCATTGTCCTTATATTCACGTGAGGAGTCACTATCTGTGTCTTCTAAAGAGTTAACATCGTTTACATATAAACTTTTCTTTCTGCCAAATCTCTTAGGTTTGAACTTCTTTTCACCTTCAGAGTTCTGATCATGTTTCTTGTGTGGACATTTATTTGCAAAATGACCTATCTTACCACAGTTGAAACATTTGAAGGGAAACTTACCTTGGTACTTGCCTAATCCTTTCTTTAGTCTTCTCACGAATTTTTCTTCAATTTCATCAGGCTCAGAATCTTCATTCTTATCTGCTTTAAATGATGCTTCTCTAGAGGTGGGTTTATCTGTAACTATCCTCATTTCATATGTAGTCAACGTTCCTAGAAGTTGATCAAAAGCCAAAGCCTTTATATCATTAAGTTCTTCTATAGCTAAGACCTTTGGGTTGAACCTATCTGGCAGAGATCTCAAAATTTTCTGAACTAAAGAGGGTTCCTCAATTTTTTCACTAAGTGCTTTCATTGCATTTACTAGTTCTTCAACTCTCAAAAAATACTTCCCAATGGTTTCATCTTCTTTCATCTATATATTTTCAAACTGTACTCTGTAGGTTTGAATCTTGACATCTTTTACCTTCTCATTACCTTCATAACTGCTAATGAGTTTGTCCCACATTTCTTTGGTAGTTTGAAGATGCATCACCTTTACAAACTTGGCTTCTACAAGTCCATTTAAGATAGCATTCATTCCCTTAGAATTAAAGATAAATTCTAACTTATCATCCTTGGAAGCTAGCACAACAGGATTTATGTATCCAGTCTCTACTAAATCCCAAACATCAACACCTAAGGCCATTAGGTATGTTCTCATTCTAACCTTCTAGAAGGCCAAGTTTGTTCGATTGAACAGAGGGGCCTTATTGGTTGAATTTCCTTCATGGCTTGACATGTTTAAGCTCTAGTATCTACCCTTAGATAAAAGGGGCCATCTCTGATACCAATTGTTGAACAATTGAGAGGGAGGGGTGAATCAGTTGTTACCGTGCTTAAACAATTATGATTATTTTAAACTCTTTACATAACACTCAATGACAATCACAATAATGCAGGGAAGTAAGAAATAGATCATTCAACATCATTCACACATATGAGATAAACAGAGACAAATATTTCCTGAGGAAACCCATAAAGGGTAAAAACCTCTTCTTCTTTATATGATAAGTAATCTTTACATTTTGTACAATATCATACTTATGAGCACCAACTCATAATGAGGCTACAACCTCTGTTTTGCAAGCTGCTACTTGTTGAGAGAACCAACTCTCTGGATTCTCTACCACCCACTAGAAGGAAGCCCCGACACCCTAGTTTCTCTAGCACCCACTAGAAGGAAGCACCAACTCCCTCATTTCTCTAGCACCCACTAGAAGGAAGCACCAACTCCTTGGTTTCTCTAGCACCCACTTGAAGGAAGCACCAACTCCCTAAGAGTTCCAGCACCAACTGGATGGAAGCACGAACTTCCTAAGAGTTCCAACACCAACTGGATGGAAGAACCAACTTCCTAAGAGTTCTAGCACCAACTGGATGGAAGCACCAACTTCCAGTTACACAAGCACCGACCTGTATATTAGAGAACCAATGTTCTCCCTTGCACCACCCTTCCGCCCTGGTTTCTCTGGCTACAACCAAATGGAAGCTACAACTCCCTGTGTTCAAGCACCTACTTGAACCTCTGAGGACAAGATTCCTCCCTAGCACCTCCCTACCACCCTGAAATATCAATCTTTGCTACTGAAACTTATTGCAGTGATATAATGTTCATCAATGGCTTACTAGTATCATCACTATTCTGCTACATTTCCCTAGTCTGTGCATCATTGTCTTCCTATACCCCTTCCTTACGCTTTATGTTCTTCTACCTTTCATGCTCTATGCCCCATGTCCCTTCTATGCACCATTCCTCTTCTGTGCATTTTAGCTGTTGCACTCTCCCTTCTTCTACACACCTGAATCACTCTCAACAACCCCCAATCTCTTCTCTGTTCTGCGTTTTTATTCTCTCTGTACATCTTCTGCATCCTCTATTCACAATGCTTCTGCATGCTCTCCCCATGTCGAGTGCTCTGCCTGATCATCATTACAACTCTTCAGCTTCTCTGGTGGTTAAACCCATGCATCCATCATCACTGGGTGTTATGCCGAGATTTCTTAGCCTCTCCAGCAGTTGAGACTCTTCGTCTTCTCTTTCACAGTCGAGCTCATTCCCTCTATTGCAGTTCCAGTATCCAACAGTCTTACATCTGTCAATAGCCTCTCTGAACAGTCTTCATGCCACTAGAAGATGCCTCAAGACTCATGATCTTCTCTGGCGATCACCCTAAAGTCTCTTCGAGTCCTCTGGCAGAAACCATAAGTCATTTCTAGCAGTTAGACTGTGAACCTCCAAGAAAACGCATCAAAAACTGAATCACCAACCGTCCAAGAGTCATGATTCATTTCTGATAACTGAATCATAACTGATTGGTTAACTGTGAAGAGAAATAGTATCCCTTCGATCATATTTCCAAGTATCCAACACCGTTGGATTACAAGCACAGGGTCTCGCGTTGATTTCTCCATTTCGCTTTTCAGGATTTTGGCATTTCGGCATTCCTGTGGTGAAGAGTCTCAACTCTTCATGTTACTATCACCGAAAAGGAGCTTAGCTTGGTGCTAGCTCCTCCTTCTCACATGACCACTGACGGTGACCACAACCTACACCAAAAGGTGTTTTTCGCATTTCGGCATTTCCCAATTTCGTATATCGAAAATTCTTGTTGCGAGGCATCTCGACTCTCCAAGTTGTGATCTCTGAAATGGAGTTTAGTTGTTAGTGCCTTCCTCCAACTTTCGATGATGTGACCACATCCTATGACCACTTGCTAATCATTTGAGTGCTTCTCTCTTCAGATCAATGGTCCACGATCCGTGGTGATCGAATGACTAGCCTCCGCCCCGGAACTTCAACTTTCGGGACTTTGGCGGAGAGTTGATGCTAAAAATCCTGAAACTAAATTTCTGGAATGATGTCACTCGATGATGTGTCGTGATCCGTCTGTCTGCCACGTGTCGCTCAAAATTTTGATTTCCAGATTTCTGAAATGCCAAATCAACTTGACACTTGTCCTTATATGATTGCACCACGTGTCCTTTCTAATGTAGGCTGTCGCCTGTCCTTGCTAACATGGTTTGCCACATTCACCTCCTGGTTCTGACAGCCCAGATTTGTCCTTGATCCAACGACTAGGATTATTTCACGATTTCGCATATCATGAGTTTGAGAGGTTAGGGAACCTCGTTCCTTTGACTTTCCAGTCAGCGAAATGACGATCTTTCACCATGTGTCCTATGGACCCAATAGTCCAGATCTTATCGTGATTTCAAAACTTCATGGGCCTTCGTCGTGTTTGTTTTAGGATTTTGGGGTTCGCTACTTCAAAGGTTAAAGTTCCTTTGATCTTTGATTTCTCGGTCTGCGAAACTCTGAAATGGAGTCTTTGTTGATGTACCTATTTCAGGATTTTGGCGTTTTGAATTTCGTAACTTCGGGACTCCTGTGATGAAGAGTCTTGACTCTTGACTCCTCCAAATCTCGGTATCTAAAACTATGAAATGTCATGGTTTCGCATTTCGCGATTTCATCATTCTTGTCGTGAGTTTCCTTGACAGCTCCAAATCCCGGTATCCGAAACTCCGAAATGGAGATTAAGTCGTGGTTTCTCATTTCATGATTTCAACATTCTTGTCGTGAGTGTCCTAGACACCTCCAACTCCCAGTATCTGAAACTACGAAATGGAGATTAAGTCATGGTTTCACATTTCGCGATTTTCTATCGTGAGTTGCTTCCTTGACTCCTGGAATTTATGCTTCTGAATGTGATCCAACAATCACTTGTTGAACTTGCCATTGCCATGCCATTATCCCTGCGCTGCTGGTCATGATCTTTGCCATCAATGACAAACATGCATACACTGCACTATCTCTTATAATCTTAGCGAGCTTGCTCTGCTACGTCTTCCCAAAATACTTCTGGTGCTCGCCTGGCACATTCTTCCTATACTTAATCCATCGTCGTTGTTGTAATTTCCATCAATGACAAGAATATGTTGCCTGTAAAACATGCCAACAATCTCCCCCTTTTGAATTGATGGCAACAAAGGCACCCAGACTCTTTTCTCCCCCTTTGACATCAATGTTAAAGAAAACACACTCCCCCTGAGTTGTTGCAGTATTTTTATGAGGTATCAGATATTAAACCAACACAAAATCTGCCTAACAGGATGGAATCTCTTATTTGAGGCTGACAAAATATTTGTATCTAAACCAGAGTCTTCTCCTTTTGATTCTTGGACCTGTTCATCTTCAACTTCCACTGTATCCTCTGTAGAATACTCAATATTGCTCACCTCTCTTACTGGGACTCCTTCATCAACCTTTTCTTCTCATAACTGGATGAATCCCCCTGTCACTGTTCTCTCTGCTTCTAAATATTTTCCCCATTTGTTCCTAAAAGGTTAGCTTTCCTTGACAAGGTATTTCCTCTTGTTATCTCTACAGGATGTCATGTATATCATTAAACAAAATTCTGTTGTTGAAGATGTTGTTGTCTTACTGAAACACTGCGTAATTGTAGCTTGTACTTTTTAAATAACCCTTGGATCTTCCCATTGATTCTCATCGATCTCTATTACTAAAATTTCATTTTTCTTCCATGATGCATACAATCCAAGGCGTTTATGACCATATTCAATCACAAGAAAAAACCTCTACAATCACTCTCATACCTGCTTTTCATTTTCACAGACGAAGGACTTGTATCAGGTTTCTTAGGAGTATTGATTTCTTCCTTGTTGTATCCAATACCAGATTTTTCATTTGGTGATCTCTGACTATCTAAGAGCTTAACCAAGGTCATGGAGCTGTTTAAGAACTTGCTTTGGGTGTTTGACTTCTCAACCTTCAAAACTTCAGCTTCCATCTTATGACATGATTCTTCTTCTACTTCTTCCATGGGATAGATGCTAACTGAACATTCTTTTATTGTATCTGTGTCTTCTTCTTTACCTGCAGGGGAGGATTCAATATCAACATCATTAATTGTCCTTATGCCTTTATTCACCACTTGTCCTGAGTTTATATTTACCTTACACTCTTTGGACGTGAACACCTCTTCATTTCCTTTGTCACACTTTTGACTTGTACTGAGAAAATTGTGTTTCAGACCATCCACAAGAAGAACGTACTGGGCATCTCCTTTTACATTACTCAAACTCACCATCCCTCTATCCTTGATTTTACCTGGTTCATCATTTTCAAATATCACATTTTCTCTTTTGCTTTTACTTATTGATAGAAGCTTATCCTTGTCTCCAGTCATGTTCTTGGAACATCCACTGTCTATATTCCCAGAGGCCTTTTGTTTTTGAGTTGAAAGTGCAAGACCACCTTTTTCACTATCTTTCCTTTTCCATGTGCTAGCCTTTCTATCTAAGAACTTTATCCTTGGATCTTCTTTGTAATTCTTCAGATGGCAGTTTGCAGCTTTGTGGCCAAAGTTGTGACAATTATAACATTCAATATCATTGTTCAATAGGTCAAAGTTATTGTTGCAGCGTTGTCTACTCATTGACTGTTTATTATTTCTTGACCTCCTCAGTTGCATGTCTCTAGACTTAATTTGGCAATTTGCAATCTGTGATGATTTGTTACCTGGTTATATCATTCTTTGTTGTGACAGATATTTATTCCTTGGAAATATTAATTTCTCATGTCTAATTGTTAAGGAACAATTTACAGCTTT
>CBVK0100189600.1:0-13855 GCA_900067695.1 Picea abies | reverse complement strand
GCTCAAAATAAGGAATATTTGAATTTTACTGTTTTGCTCAATTAAAAGAAATTAGTGAAAATTCTGAAATCAATACTGTTACAATTTATGTAATTATTTGACGTTAAATCTATTCGGCCCCTACAAATGGTCCCATTAATATAGTCTAAGTTAACATGATGTCCTTGGAATGAAAAACTAATAAACATATATATTGATGGTATATTAGGAAATTCACTGCTAGAAACATTCAGAGAGATAACAATTCTTAAATATTGATTCATGGAGAATGGGATCACAACTTTTTTTATATATTAGAGTGGGATGCTCTTGGAAACCAATGGATTAGATAGAAATTCCTCTCACCTCCTCCACACCTCTCTCTATCTCTTGAACTTGTATTCAATCACTTGGTTGTTTGCACCCCTGTGGATACAAACACTTGAATAAATGAGGATGGGGATCAAAAGGTATTGAATACTCAGTGAATTTGGGATACATTAGTCTACTTTCATACTTGTTGATGATTCATAGCTCACATGTATATCAACATATATAGAGAAAATATTCCTTACCAAAAATCAACATTTTCTAGATCATGGTCCATTGGAAACTATTATTAGTAGTGAACCTACAAAAGAGAGGGATACTAAATCCATATAGATGTGATTTGTGCAAAAAAGCATGCGAAACCCAAAGACAATTGTTCTTTGAATGTTGATACTTTATGCAGGTTTGGCATCACATTTTTAAAATAAATTATTCATAAGGTCACCTTTTCAAAATCTTGGAAATAAATGTTCACATTTTGGCATACAAAATACACACGAACTTTCATGAACAAACCAATTATCAAAAGAATATGGCTAGTAGCGCCAAAATTCATTTTCTAGGAGATTTGTCTTGCAAGAAATAAATCTATCTTCCAAAAAACCCACACAACAATCATTAGTGCTGCAAGAAAAGATCATAGTTTGTCGTTAGAAGTAATCCAAGTTAAAGGGATGAAATGACACAATATTATACTTCTCGAATATGAATAATGAGATTGGCTTGGAGGAATGTTATACAAACATATTCCAATAGAAAATACATCCATTATTATTCCCCCACTTGGTATTAAGTGGCAAGTTTGCATGGGGGAAGAGGAATCTATGAAATTGAAACAATCACATGGGAAGTTTATATTATTCTTTGATGGTGCTTCCAAGGGGAATCTAGGAGTGGCAGGTGTGGAGGGGAGGGATCATTCTCAATCCTAAAGGAAACCAAGAAAAAACCATTGAGTGGGGATTTGGTAGAGGTTCAAACAACCATGCAAAGGATTTGGCATTATTCCATGGGTTGATGATTATCAACGGAAATCATATCAAAAAAATTATTGTAATAGGGGGCTTGGATTTAATCATCAAGATGATGCAAAGAGCTTCCTTTCCAAGTGATGGAAATCTAATAATTCCTATCAAGGAGATAAGGAAGGAAGTCATTTGATTTCGACATCCTAAGTTTTCTCGACCATTAGGTAAATCGTCTAGCTAACAAGGTCGTCATTTTGAATTATAGAAAATTCAAGTTAAAAAGTGGGGAGGTAATATTCTTCCCCATCCCCTAAGTATCGAACCATAGTTATGAAATGACCTTGCATGATAGAAAATTGGCATGTCAATATGCATGGGAAGGTTAATTACAATTAATAGCGATTAAGGATAATTTATCTCGTGGTACTCCACACACTCAAAGGTTAATGCAGGATTAGGCACATCGATTGCTCCAAATTTTAAGTTTTATTGTAGGTGGGATATTGGCTCTCATTTTAGGTTTGATGTTTTGGTACTCTTGGTGTTTTCTTGGTCTCTGCCTCTTGGTTTTGTCTCATATTGGTTTGGATTGGGAATATCAATTGAACTTTTTCTCTTCTAGATTGTCTTTGTGGGACCCTAGCCTTGGTGGTCTACTGGTCACATGCTTTGTTGGCCTTTGTTCACGTGGTTACGATGGATCTATTTCTAGATTTCTTTTGTGGGTCTCTATTTTATGTTGGATTGGTGGATTGGGTTTGTGAAGTTTGGGTCACAATAGTTAGCATGGCTCAACCTCTTCAGATTCTAGTTCATGTGGCTTAGTTTGGTTTGGTTAGTTTGAGTTGTTTTCAGTGTTTTTTTTAGTCTAGTGGCATTTTCTACTTTAGAATGCCCTTGATCCTCTTAGATTGAATTTGCAAAATCTTAGTTTCTTAGGAATTTTATTATTCTTCTACTTTTTTGAGGGAATGTTGGTTAGCGAAGTTGGGATGGTTAGTCTAAGTGATATTCGTAGAGATAAGGGGTTTTCCTAGATGTTATGGTTAGTCTAAGTGATATTCGTAGAGATAAGGGGTTTTCCTAGATGTTATGTTGGGATACCAAAATGGATCATGGGAATTCTAGGAGATGTACATTGTGTGAAACTATCAAAATCCATAGAGTTTTAAGAAGACATGAGGATTATTTCATTGACAATAGGAACTCAATTTTCTCAATTACTGGTAGGCTACATTCCAGGAAGAGGCTAGAAATTATGAAGTTTCCTTCATACTGGAAACTTTACTCAATCCAAGGAGACAAATTGAAGACCTTCAAGGTGAGTGTGATTTTCTCCAACATTTGGTTGTCGGACTAGTAAGAAACAATACTTCAACTACTTCAAATGCTAGGCTCAATTGGGTTTGTAGTGGAGGAGGCAAAAGAAGATGTGACAATCCAACAACAATAGGAGGACATGTAAATGCTAAATGTGGACCAAAAATTCATTAATAGTGTATAGAACTAGGAGGAAGCTTATAGTCACCCTGATTTTATTCAATAATAATGTATAATGTTTTTTAAATTTTGCTTGATATTAGGAGTATTTTTCATAATCTATACTAGTAGTAGTTATTATAAATCCTTTGTGAAGGATTTTTTTGTCTCCATAGATAACTATTTTCAATTTTTGGAAAAATATCAGAAACTTTTGTTGGACAGTTATCATATAAATTTATTATCATGTTGACTAGTGTGGATGTATTAAATTTTCTAATACAAATACATATATTCTTGTTAAAAAAATGATGTGGTTGGTATTTGTTTTTACCTTGGGATGAAAACAAATGATTATTTTATAGTTTTGATAGTTATAATAAATATTTTTCTATGTTTTAAAAAGAATCTGTGAGAAATAAACCATTTTTTTTTACTATAGAGTTGGGATTAAGTGACATATTAGGAGTGGTAAATTTTTCTACTTTTACTACATTATCCCCATAATTGAAATTTATTTCAATTAAAATTTGTAATTTGACTTCCTTATGTGCATGGAAATTTTAAAATGTATGCTTGATCCGGATTGATCATTCGTATAATTTGTCATATATATTAGTGCTTTCTGGGAGGAAAAAATTGGAGGAATCGACTTATAGGGACACTTTAGTGGTAGGTCTTAGTTTGAGAAATTGTGGCTTGGAACCTTTCAAATCCATTTTGATTCATTAAATGGAATTTTTGGGGTTACATCATCTAAAATTTTTTCACACACCCTCGACGATGTTCTACACCATGATACCTTTCAAACATTGAAAACATCACCTCAATCAGAACTTGTATGAAGAATTTATGCCTCTCGCAAGTTGACCTACCTTGTTGAACACCATGGTATGAGTGGATGGGTCAACCCTCGTTACTCAAATGTGTGGGTCTATCCATGTGTGGATTTTCAAGAATATTCTAGGAGGTCCAAACCTGATCACTAATTGATGGTAGAGGAAGTCAAAACCCTAACCCTAGACAACTATTCGTCTATGTTAAATAATGAGCTGCTAGGAGGAGAGGGGGTTCCATTCTTTTGTATTGTACTTGTTACATAGTTTAGTAGAGCATCCAATGAGTGGGATTTGAGAGCGCAACATAGGTAGGAAGAAGAGTGTGTAGTAGCAATTCAATCCACATAGTCATAGGAAACTCCATAGTGAGTGTCCACTTTTCTTTGTACTTGCATTTCATAACTGAAGAAAAGAGAGCATAGCATAGGAGTCACCTTCGAGGTGGGTTTTCTCTCATATTGGGTTTCCCAGGATACATCTTGTGTTCATTTGTGTGAATGGTGTGTTCTTTTTATTAGTCATTCATTTTCACATTTCAGTTATTTCATTAATTTGAGCATTAAGCCAATGATTTTAAATTTGAGATCTAGGGAAATTAAACTTGCATAATAAAATATTTCAGTATAATACAAGATCTATTGTGACAAACTATTCTAGTGAAATATCCAATGCAGTTTATAGATCATATTAGTATTCAAGAATTTTTCTTTATGGTATTTTTGGAAAGTTGCAGGATCCAGGAATTGTCTTATGAAGAAAGTCGTAGAACCTTAGCCATGGAGGATGAGTTTATTCACAATGACCCTCAAAATCTCATAGAAGAGAGATTTGTGATGTTGGAAGAGAAAGTCATTGATGTATCTCATAATATGACCCTCCTCATGGTGGCTCTAGCAAAAAAACTAGGACTATTCATGGAGGTTGGAGGCTCTAACTTAGAGATTGAATTAGAGGGGAAACTAGAAGATAATGAAGACCCAAAAAAGGAGTCAAGAAAAGAGCCTGAGAAAGAGCAAATACGTTATAGTGTCATTACCCATTCATAGACTTTATTTAAAATGGAAGAAAATTTATATATCAAACCATACCAAGGTGAGATCGATGCAGTAAAGTTGAATCGTTGGTTGCAATAGTTAGAGGTCTATTTCAATGTCCACCATATATAAGAAGAGTAAAATATTTTATTTTGTAGAGTGAAATTAGAGGGCCATGTATTAACTTGGTGGGAAAGTCACAAACAAATACTTAGGGTGGAGGGTGATTTACCAATAACTAAGTGGGAGGATTTCAAAACCCTCATTAAATCCCAGTTATTCCCTATTGATTATGTATAGGACCAATGGATCCATTGACATTACTTTAGGCAAAGGCAGGGGAAGAGTGTGCAAGAGTACACCACCAAATTTAAGAAGATGGTTATCATGTTGGGTATCTCTCATAAGAACCTAGGTGTAATCCTCAAGTTTATAGGGGGTCTACATAATAATTTGAAAAAGTAAGCGATGCTCTTCAAGCCCATGACATTTGACAAGGCCTGTGTAAAAGCACATTATCTGGAAAATATAGGCCACAATAAAGGACAACCAAGTGGTTCCAAATAGAAAGAGCACCAAGATGATTCCAAGTAGGGGAAGAAGAAGTGCAAAGGGAAAGACAAGAATATGAAAACCATTGCAAATTAGTGCAAGGAACCAAGTAACTATTGTAACCATTGCAATATTGATGGTCTCATTGAACAAAAGTGTTGGAAACTACATCTAGAGTTGAACCCTAAGGATTGTAAGAAAGATGCAAAGAAGAAGAACCTTCTATCCATGGATTCAAGAAATCAAGTACAGAGAAACTTAGATGTGGATGATTATATTTCCTACATGTAATGTCCCCCATCTTAAATGAGGAACATTACCACACATAAATACTCATAAAATAAACATTTTTTATGCTAAATAATCTTACACCTTACTAACTATAGGAATACACACAAATTTAACCATTATACTATAATTAATTATAAATGCAATTGAAGCCTATTGAAATAAACATGAGTGCAACTAATACATCATCAGAGCGTCATATAAATCGTTCTCACACACAGAGTACAAAACACATCAATTAAAACTTGTAATATAACCCAGATTCATGATAAAAACACTTGTATTTTAAAAACGTTGTGCAACCAGTTCCTTGGGATGGGAATAACACCCAACCATATACTTTTTGTTCTATATCTCAATATAAAATAAACCCCAATATTTGGATATTAATGCACAAAATAGGGTGTCTCTCACTTTCCACTCACAACTCAGATAATCCCACAACCCACTGGTATTCTCTTATAGCTATTCTGATTTTCCACTAGCTCTCTTCCTCTCGACCTGCCCAACCTAATAAATTTACCTCTTCAGCTCTCATTCTATTAGGCATCCCATTCATTTATTAGGGTCTCTACATCATAGGTAATAATGAATCTCACCATTGGAAACTCAAGGGAACTCACATTAAGGAAAACTACGAGGAAAAAAAAAAAACTTGTTTCTCTAGTGAAACTCACATATGAGTTCACTCTTCAGGCCTGACAACCTAGTTCTTCTGCAATATTGAAAACTTGTTTCTTCAGTATTCAACTCCAAAAATGATGCAAAATTATCCATCCATTGTTGGTCCATCTCCAAAGATCTTTTTTTCTTCCCCTACTCATCCAAAAACATGACTCCCTAAAATTGTTGTCTATTGCCATACAAAATTCCTTTATTTTCCTATTTTTTTACTCACACTCATCCCCAAATTGATTGTACTCAACCCCATGCTCCCAATAACTATGGGATATGAGTTTTTACACCCACCCTCTTACAGGTATTCAATGGCTAAGATCTCATACACTCAAACAAGAAATATAAGTTTTATACACAATGATAATAAAATTCATGAATGTGGGTTTGGATTAATACCCATAAAAAAATTCCCCCTTGGACCCCTTTTAGACACTCCCTTCTCTTGTCAAAAAATCATCCCCCATCTTTGTCCATGTCCCCTAGTAGTTGACATCTCATGTATTTATTAAAATTTAGAAAATACAATTCACATATTCAATCATTTAGCCATAGCCACATTCATATCTACATTATGCATTAATTAAACTGGGGATTATAGCAGGAATGTTACATTCCCCCTCCCATACAATTTTTCACCGTCCTCAGTGCACAACACCATGCCAATATACATGTACAAATTTTGCATCATAATATTCAGAAAACAAAACTTTTCAATCTATTTACCCTCCAACAACAATTTCAACCACAATATCTTGTTCCTCTCAACCTATTTACCCAAGGAATGTTCCCCCTTCAATGCTCCCAGTCGATCAGGATAAAATGTCCTTTTATCAGGGTTGTCGGCACAAGTGACAAGGAACACTGAGATGTGGTTCTGGAACTCTAGCTTCCCAAAATGGAGTCTTGCATTTTTAGCTTTTTTTTTTCTCCATAATTGTTAAAAATTTATAGGTATTCCTCCCATGTAGTTTCTTCATGCTCCCATGTTGTGTCTTTAGGACCATAGGAGGTCCATTGGACCTTTACCAACCCTATATCTTTATTCTTGAGAACTTTGAAGTTCTGGTCCAAGATGCATACTGGTTCCACCCGAAAATCCCCTTCCTTCTCCACCTGGATCACATTCCACAATTATGTGGTTAGGGTCGGGAACATATTTAATTAATAATGACACACGAAATACATTATGCACTCTCATGGATGCAATAAATGCTATCATGTATGCAACTGGGCCTATATTTTCTAAGATCTCAAAAGTCCCACAATATCTTGCTACCAACGTTGGGTAGCCACCCAATATTAGAGAACTTGTTTTCACTTTCACTTTTAAAAATACATGTTCGCCCACTTTTAAATCTCTAAAAAAATTATTCTTGTCTATATAAAATTTTTCATGTCCTGGGAAGCCTTTAAATTCTACTTGATCTTTGTCACTTTCTCTTCCATTTCTTTTACCAAATCTGGCCCAATGACAACTTTTTCTGTTGAGTTATGCTAGCTCACTAGTGTGTTACACTTTGTGCCATACAATGCTTCAAATGGGCTCATTTTTAATGAGGCTTGATACCCATTATTGTAGGAAAATTTCACTAAGTGGACATAATCTTCCCACTTTGATGGTAGGTTCATCACATACATTCTAATCATGTCTTTAATTATTCTGTTGGTCCTCTCTATTTTCCCATCTAACTCTAGTTGATACGTTGTACTAAGATTTAAAATTGTCCCAAAGCCTTTGAATAACCCCTTCCAAAAATTAGAGGTAAACTTGGGATCTTTGTCTGAAACAATAGCCTTGGGCACTCCATGTATCCTGGAAACTTCTTTCATGTAAATTCCTACAATGTTTTCTACCTTGTCTGTAGTTTTTACTGGAATAAAATGTGCGGCCTTAGTTAGTTTATCCACCACCACCATAATGGAGTCATGATTATTCAATGTTCTGGGAAGCTTAGTAATAAAATTGATTGTAAACATTTTTTTTCCATTCAAGAATGGGAAATGGTTGTAGTATTCTGGTTGGATTTCTATGTTCAGTGTTCACCTTCTAGCACTCTAAACACCTAACAATTTAATTAGCCACTTCTTTCTTTATTCCTAGCCAAAAGTATTGGCTTCTTACATATGTAATTGACTTTTGATATCCTGGGTGCCCAACATATGGAACATTATGCATTTCTCTCGGCACTATATTTTCATCTCTATTGAATTTGGAACATATACCTTACCTATGTACATGAGGGTTCCATCCTCTTGCAGCTGATAATATTTAAATTTCTATTGTAAATTGTCTTGTTGTAATGTTTCTTTTATTTTCAAATAACGTTGATATGAATTTGTTGTTTCAATAATTTTGTCTTTTAAATCATATATATATACATGCTAATGGTTGTATCATGCATCTTGTGCGCTCTTCTACTGAGTGCATCAACCACTTGGTTCTCCTTGTCTTTGATTTGCTTAATTTTAAAGTCATATTCACTAAGGAATTTCAACCATCTAGTTTGTTTAGTATTTAATGTGGGCTATCCAAACAAATGTTTCAATCCATAGTGGTATATGCTTATATAAAATTTCCTCCCCGTGAGGTTATTGATGAGCCCCATTATTATCCATTCTAAAGGCTCATCTTTGGCATATTTTCCACCATAAAATGACTTAATGTTTTCTTTTGACCATATTTAATAGTCAGTCATGGGAATTTTGTATGTTTCTTAATGAATGTATCATTGAGGTGGATTTTTATGTATAATATACCATTTTTCACTAATATTTTTTTCAAAATATATGTATTCCACCAACTAGGTTGAAATGTAGGAGTCAAGGGCACCAACCTCCTAGAAACATGAGATTTTTTCTCCCTCAAGGAGCTTCCAACCAAATATCAAGGGAAAATGTCCCTACCTACCTCTAAGAGCGCTCCTTGTGAATTAATAACCACTTCTGATTAATGGAAGTTGAAGATACATGTGTAAAGGGCTAGGATCCCTCATTCACCCATTTCTTTGCATGATTTAGGAAAGGAGGTCAAACTCTCTAGTTATATATAGACCTATAGCCTAGGAGAGCGATATAGAGAATTTTGGAGAAGTATTGTGTGAAGATTTTGTGAAGACTTGTATTGAGAACTCAAAAATTTCCCGCTCTTAATGTATTACTGATATTTATGAAATAAATATGGTTTTTCTTTTAGTCTATTAAAGTTTCTTTTAGGCTCCTTGTGCTTAGTCTCCTTGTGCTTCTTGGGTAGGGCCCATCCAAGAGGGCTCAAGGAACCTGCTACAATTTATGTAGTTTTCATGCATGTTTAGATAATATTTTATTCTCTTTTGAAGTTTAATATAGCTTTGCACAACTAATTCTATCTTTTGCCATATTTATCACAAGTTATCTAGTCACAACATGAATCCTATAGAAATGTTCAATTGCCTCTTGGAGCACTCCTAGGTGCCTCCCAAGTCCAATAACCTTAGATTCACTTCATTTATTTATAGTATATCTTTGTTCATGATTTTAAATACTTGCACTACCTTTTTAGACTCCATTTTTCTTCCTATAGGAAACCGTGCAACTCCTGTAGAACTACACAGTTCCTATAGAAATATCATGTAGCTCTATTTCCACTTCATATTTTGACTTAACTTGATACTTTTTTCACAAAAAGCATCAATAAACAATAAAAATACATTTAGCTTGCTATTGATTAAAGGGTTAGCCAATTAGCTTGTTTTATTCATGCATTAATATAGCTTTAATTCTACTACAACTTTTTGTCACAGATTAGATTGAATTCATGTTTTTTCTTTAGTTTAATCTTCTTGATTCAATATTCTTTAATGAAGCTAGAATAATTTATTTCCATGCAGTCTAGATTAGTTGTACTTTAATATTGGTGTGTTTCCTTCAAGAAATTAGTTTAGAGCTGCTTTTTGTCATTTAATTTTCCTACACATTTTTAGCCTTTGATCAGTCTCAAAAATTTGCTAACGACAATTTCATACTACACATACAGTGCATATCACCTCTTAATTTACTATAGAATTTTTGTAGTGTAACAACCCAAGTGATTTCACTTCATGTGAGTATTGATAAGCTCATTGTCACACTCTCTGTTTGCATTATATACAAGAAAAAAAATTCACTTTCTTTTGATTTCAAGAATGACTAGACCTAGAGATAGGAAATGATTTTTTTTTTTACCAACAAACCCCCACCACAAAAACAGGTACAATCAATCCATACTTTGGTCCTGAAACAATAGAAATTTTCTTGGAAAGGGAATCTAGAGAATTTGAAAATATTTCAGAAGGGAGTCAGTCCTCACCTTCTTCCATGGGTGGTGAAGAAGATATGGTAGAAATATTTGAGTTCCCTATTCAGGAATCCAATGGAGAAACCAAGACGAAAAATATTAGTCCTTCTACCTTACCTCATTTTCATGGGCTTGTTTATGAATATCCTAACACTTTCTTGTTTGAGTTTGCAGTTATATGTAGGAAATATGATTATACCACTGATGAACATAAGCTCAAACTTTTTCCTTCTACCTTGAAGGATTCAACTCTAAGATGGTTTATGAGCTTGGAGGGAAATAGTATCACAATTTGGGAATAAATGAAAAATACCTTCAGTGAAAGATACATATACTATTATAGTGAAAGAGATACAAGGGATGAGATTTTATGAATGACACAAGGATCTGATGAATCTCTAGAAGACTTTGAAGAGAGATTTCAACTAAGCTACAAGAGAGCTCAAAATTTCACTCTAGACAAAGACTCACTCAAGCTTGTCTTACTCACAGGAGTAAGAGAAAATCTGATGGAAACATTGAATCTTCTATACAATGGATATTTCTACTAGTTGGACTATGATAATATCAAAAGAATATTCAAGAACCACTCAAGGTCCACCAAAAACAAAGGTATAATCAATAGAGGTTTGGCATCTCAATCTTCTAACCCTACAACTCATATAAATAATGAATTAGGAAGGTTAATAGAGGACATGAAAATTGATACTTTACACTCTTTATCCATGCAAATGGATACTTTGCAGATCAAGAAGAAACAAGAGGAACTAGGGAAAGCATTGGTTGTCTATTGTCCCAGATGCACTAAAAAGCATCCTAGAAATGAGTGTCCTTTAGACCTTATAGATGTTTGTGGTATTTTTGAAGAAAATCATCCAACTGAAAAATGTCCTTCTTTTCCAGGATTGAAAGCTACATTTTGAGGAGTAGAGGAGAATGTGGAATCACTATTCTTGATCAATCAACAGAGGCTTGAAGAACCAAGACCATTCCAAATAGGTTTGAACTTCAATCATGTTCAAAATTTTAGTGCATATAATTCTCAGTTGTCTCCTCAACCATGGTATAACCCATCACCTTGGAAAAATCCAAATCCTTGGCAGTATCAAGGACCTCCAATTCCTCCTCTATACCAATATGTTCCTAGCATGCCATAAAATCAGTGGGGTCAACCTCCACAAGGATGGAGGCCACAAAAATTTCAACCTACATTATTTCCCCCTCCTCCTCAACCTAACAACACTACTCAAAATAGTTTTCCTCCTAAACAACCTTAGCTACCTGCTCAACCTGCTCCAAATCCAAACAACACGCAAGTTCAACCTGTGTACAACAATGATACAACTTATCATACTCATTCTTTGGAACTACAAGAGATAAATCTCAGATTAGGAAAAGCATTGCAACAACAACCTAAGCTCATAGGAAATGCAAAATCTGAGAAAGAAGATATTACCTTAACTCAACCACAAACCCCTCCTTACCCTGAAAGATTACAAGAAAAGAAAACTTATACATCTCAGAAAACATAACTTTTAGGAGAACTTGATAATTCATGCATAAAGATACCTCTCTAACAAGTTGTTAAGGATGTTCCCATTTTCAACAAATATATCAAGGAAGAATACATTAGAAGACCAAGGAAAAAAATAAAATATTACCCTACCATAAATGTCATAGGAGAATTAGTTGACCTTATGCTTGGGAAGTTTATTGTACCTAAATACTAGGATTCGGGGAGGCCCTTAGTAAATTTACATATTAATAATACCTTGATCCAAAATAATCTTATTGATCTAGGAGTTTTTATCAATGTTATGACTAAAGATACTATTCTAAGACTTAACCTTTGAATATTTTTGAGAGATACCCCAACTATCCTACAACTAGCAAACAGTTCCATAGTTAAACCAGAAGGCATGTTAGAAAATATCATAATTTCAATTGATTCTTGGAAGTACCCTATTGACTTCCGAGTCCTTCAATCCAAGTCTCAAACCAATGGATATCCTCTCATTTTGGGAAGGCCATGGTTGGCCACATCATATGCATACATTGGTTGTAGAGCATGTAATATGACTATCACTGATGGCCTTTCCCAAAAGAAAATAGTTTTATATCCTCTTTCCCAACCTTTGATAACATAAAATTTGCCTATATGGGTGGAACAGGAAGAACATCTGAAACAAACAATTGCCTATCCTATCTATACAATAAACACATCTTTGAATGATAGTACAATTTATGAGGACACTTTCCTTGAGAATTTTATGCAAAATCAATATCCAAACAATGCGAAAATAGAAGGGATAAATGATGATAACATATATGAAATTTCTGCTAAAAATAACAAAGAATTATGGACATAATTGTTCACTTCTAAAATAGAAGATCCAACTGTCAAAACCAGAGAAATCATCCCTGCGAAACACTCAAAATCAACAATAAACTTACTAGTCAATAAGAACAAAATCTATCAGACGTATTGAACATAAATATTGAATCTTTTGCATGGGATTATAAAGACATGAAAACAACCCATCCTTCTATTTGTACTCACCATATTTACATCAAGGAGGACTGCAAACCTGTTAGGCAGCCGCAAAGAAATACGAAACCTGCAATGAAATACATCGTTAAACATGAATTTCAAAAGTTTCTTGATGTCAGATTCATATATCATATTTCAGACAATGAACATGTATCTCCTCTAGTTATTGTTCCAAAGATGAACGGGAAGTGGAGGATATGTGTGGAGTATCGAGATTTGAACAAGGCTACCGGAAAGGACCATTTACCCCTACCTTTTATTGACAAATTTTTGGATGTCTTGGAAGGGAAGAATTACTTTTCCTTTCTGGATGGTTTTAGTGGATACAACCAAATTCAGATCAATCATGAGGATCAAGACAATACCACCTTTACTTTCCACTAGGGTACATTTTCATACAAAGTCTTACCTTTTATACTGTGTAATTCCCCAACCACTTTTCAAAGATTAATTATAAGCATATTTTCAGAACTTATCCATGATAAAGTTGATATCTATATGGATGAATTTACCCCTTATGACAATTCATTTAATGAAGCCATGGACAATCTAGATAAGGTTCTCCAAATATGTAGAGAAATGAATCTATCCCTTAGCAATGAAAAATGTAATCTACTGATGAATGAAGGGATTGTTTTACGACATCATCTGTCCTCCAGAGGGATTGAAGTAGACAAAGATAAGATCAAAATCATCACTTTACTTCCTACCCCTTTGAAACTAAAATATGTAAGAATATTTCTTGGACATGCAGGATACTATAGAAGGTTCATCAAAGATTTCATTAAGATAGTCTCTCCTCTCTTTACCTTGTTGTCCAAAGATGTAGATTATTGTTGGACCCT
>CBVK0100189599.1:0-13856 GCA_900067695.1 Picea abies | reverse complement strand
CTGAAGGTGTTCGTCCTCTGTTGGAATACCTGTGTTGTCGAACAACCAATTTATCAATTGTTTACCTTTATAAAGTCAACCCCTATGATTTATGTATAGTGAGGGCCCAAGACATAAAGAGTGAGTTATGTTTATAATTTCCTCTCAAATGGGTGTTATTGGTACGAAACTTGGATTATTCATGTCCCATTGTGCTCTAGTGTACTTAAAAACAAATGACAACATCCAAAGGAAATTTATATTACTTTGATTGATGAGTATAGAATATTAGTCGAATAGTTCTAGTAGCTCCATCTAGTAATCTAGCCTTGATCCACAAGTTACATGTTAACATGACACATTGACCAATACAAAGAATATATTCATGTTCAATTTGAGTTAACATGACACATTGACCAATACAAAGAATATATTCATGTTCAATTTGATCAATCTCACCATCACTTGACTTCTTTTGTTGAGTAGATTCAAAAATGCAATATGTAGTGGGGGTATTTAGCGAATTTTAAGCATGCACTTGTTGTGTAAATTCACCAAACAATTAGTAGGAAATAGATTAATATTAGTTTGGAGATTTTGTCACTCACCACTATCCATAGATGCATATGTTTGTGACATAAGAACCTCCCAAACTTTAGGAAGGGATTATGCAAATTTCTTATGTTCCTCAATATCATTTAGAAATTTGATTTCTTTGTATCGATACCATGTTGATGGACACTTGTGTCTACAGTGACAACCATAAAAAAATATTTCCATAAAACCTTCTCAGTTGTATTATTGGCATATAAAGGTTTGTCCCTCATAGGATGTAATTAACCAAAATTACCAACAAGTATAATGGATCTTCCACCAAAAGGAATTGATCTTTTTGATGGAAAAGTATCATGCAATCATGAATCGAGATGTATGAATACGCATGGTCCTATGAAACTACTTTCATCAATTATAATATATTTAACATCATTTCTTCTTGAAATACATCAAATGCTTAAGCATGCAAATGATGGAAATATTTGATAGAAATTCATAAGGTGGAATGCATTGTTCTTGCACATATGTTGAAAGCACCAATTCTAATAGGTGCAAGTATAAACAATGGATTCTTTCCATTAGTAGATTGAGAGAAAATTCCTATGAAATGCAATGTAGAAGGTATGATTTGGTAGTCCATGTCATACTCTAAATAATCATTTCCTTTAATTAAATAATTAATAATGATATCAAAAGCAAGGCATTTTTTTGTGGACAATGAAGATGGATAAGCAAATGTATAAGGAAAATGGTGAGTGACTTCTACCATTGATCATGTAATATGTACAAAATCGGTTGGGCCTTTGGCTTCTTGCATTGAATTTGTACTTTGATCCCATAGAAGATTCAATTCAAAGTCTTGTTGACCAAGGGTGTCATTGTCTGAAACTTGAACAACATTATGAGGAATGAGATTGGATAACATTTGTCATGAATGCTAGCTAAATTTCCTGAATAAGAACTACATGAGATGTTTTGAAACATCCAATGTTTCGAGTGAACACTCCACCCATCATTAGGGACAAATAAGATAATATGGTTGAAAAGAGTGTTGGTGAACTTGGGTTTATATAAGAATATTGGTAAGAAGCCATGGATGCTTATAGACTAAGAGTAGTTTGTTGTTATATATATGAAATAAATTTTATATTTTGATTCAAAGTTGTTATTGGTGGATTATGTATCTAGGAAAAAGCTTTATAGTATGGTTGAAAGTGATGATGATGTTGCATATGAAAACCACCCATATGAAGGCAAATGAGGATGGTAAAATGTTGATCAAGAGGTTGGTGAAGGGAGTCTGCAAGATTCTATGAAATACCAACTAATCAAGTAGCACATGTGGGTATGAGTTGGTTGATTATGATGCATAAATGTTGAAGGGAGTTGAGGTAAGAGTTCCCTCAATCAAAATTCAATATTTGAATTGATATGAACTATGAGCATGACATTCCATTGGACGTGGTAAGGGAAAAGGGCCTTGAACATATAAATTTATTTAATGATTGAATGAAATCATGTGAAATTTAATATCACGTCATGTTATATTGGTTATGAGTTCATAACCAAAGAAGTTAGGAGATAAAGTCCTATTATATAAATGGATGCCAATAGAGATAGCAATGTGTGAGGCCATGATGTGGTTGAATATGGAAGGGTTATATAACCATACAAGTGTTGAATTGTCTTCCTAGTTATAATCTATGTTTTGACTAAAACCTGTTTTCCAACATAGAAGACCACTAAAGGATTATATCTGTAGTGTTATGTATGGGTTGAAGAGGAAGGTATCCAAATGATCAAACCATTAATTGGGGAGATTTTGGATGATAAATTGAGGCATTAGCTCGACCTTCCAACTCATCATGGTGGAATACATGACATAGATATATGGTATTTCAGAGGCAATGCAAGGATGCATTACATAGATGCAGCCAACGAGTATTGGCACATTGGTTCTTAGTGAATATTCAATTGCATTATGAAAAGCTTGGTATGCTAGATAAGGCACATGTAATGAATAATAGTTTCATTCTATAGGATATGAGTAACAACTGAATTGATTGAATTAATAGTATTCTAAGTCTAATATCACTTCATGGGTTGATTGAAAATGTTGCAATGAAAGGATGATGTGTATAAATACTAATAATTTTTTTGGTTGAATGAAGGTTGAGAAATATTTTTGGTAGAATGGTCCTCGACATGGAAATGGTGTAATCCCATAAGGAAGATCGACTCCTGCAACTACAAGAGCCAAACGTTATGAGAAGGAATCTCATGCTTGGGAAATTTGATTTCCTATATGAAACATAATTGAAAATTAATAAGTGAAATTTCTATGATGATATCTCATGATGATTGTGTGTGCATGATACAAATGATATACTAGTTATTGAAGTTGGAAATCTTGGGAAGAAGTCCATTGTTATGACAATGGAACCCTATGATTGTTGTAATTTACTGTCTAAAAAATACTAGTGGGGGGTCTAGTAGTAAGTTATCACTCCCATTGTGTGTGAAATCCTTGGCAATATGGATTTCCCAAGGGACAATGTAGCAGTGAAGGGGATGGTTGAGCCTGGAATGTAGGTATAAGCAGGAAGAGGCAAATTAAGAATACATGTGGTTGGATTCACGAGGGTGTGTCAAAGGTTGAGTTCTTTCCTATGGAAGATTTGTGAAATGAAAAAATAGCCATATAGGTAAGTATTGGTTTATGATTACAAACTTACTTATGAATAAATGTTACATTATGTAATTAAGAACTCCCATGCATTAGATAATTGTTGCATGGTAATATCCTTAACATGTATATTACCTTAGTGGATGCTATAAGAATAGATGGAATAATGAATATAGAAATGGATTACTTAGAAAGAAGAGCACCAAAAGGAAATGGAGCTCAAGGACAGAAACATGAAGTAAATAAATTCCAATGGACTTGTTGCAGCTCGAGAGAAGAAAAGTGGGAGCTGACACATGTGATGCAAGAGGCATATCTAAAAATATTTCAAAATTCTAGAGGCTCCATCATTGTATTTGGAATTCTTGGAGCCACAACTCTAAGAATTCCTAGCTAGTATGTGATGGAGCCCTAGAGGAGATAAGGATTGTCCAAAGGACTTTGGTTAAAATAAAGAAATACCATTCCTTGGGTTTTGTAGAGTAGGGGGAATGAGATATTGTTGGTTGGAATTGATATAGGAGTCAACAATTTGTAAAAGTAAAGTAGTTGAAGTTCTTGGAGATGCAACTCTGATACTTTATCTCTAGTCTATCTTGGAGCCATGAAGGGGATGAAGATTTTTGTGGGGACTGTGGTGTAGAGAAGGAAATATTGTCCCTTGAGTTGTACAGGTTGAGGGGAATGCGATATTATTTGTTGAAATTGTTGGAAGAGTTACTTAACTATGAAATTATTATGTATGTTTTGGGACGGAGAACCTATATTGATTAAGGGAGAAAGATCCTAGCATTGTAATAGGTATGTACACTATTATGGTGATGTACATTGAGGATTGTGAAAAAATAAGAGGGAGTGCATGTAACATCCCTAGTTTTAATCCCCGTGAATTGTAATGTAAATGTACATATATTAAAGAGGTTGGTGAGCCAGTGTGTTTTGGGCTAGAGATATTGTATTGATCAAAGGTCAAAGAGCCTCACATTGTAATATGTACATACACTTATTGATAAAAATAATTTTTTCGTTGTAATACAAGAGGGAAAATAACGTTGGGGGGGAATATGATTCCACAAGAGAGGAGGCTAAAAAGGGGTCCAAAGAAAAACCCATGTCATTTTCCTAAGTTAACGTTTCATTATCATCTTATCCTTCTTTGAATTATTAAACACTAAATCATTGAATGCATGTAAGAGGTTGGTGGGAGATTCATCTCACCTAGTTATGATAATATGGGTTGATTGCAATCATTTTTGGGAAGAGTGAGAGTGAAGAAATCATGGGAGAAGAAGGAAATTTGAGTAGGAGAGGAGACTATTTTACGAGAATATTTTTGGGATAGAAAAAGAGAGCTTGGTTCTCGGAAAGATAACCAACCATACTAGGTATGGAAAGACAACTTTGTTGACTTGAGTTTCATGCTAAGAATCAAGATGTGTGCTTGTGAGTGTATTTTATATTGAGGGAATTGGTTAAGAGCCTAGATAAGGTTGTTGTAAGGCTCACTCTTGTGATAATTGAGAGTTCATGGATTCCCTAGCTAAGATATTTCCTGGATGGAATTACATTGGATCCCTAGAGGGAAGTGGGATAGCCTCAATGACTGCATGAAAGAGAAGGGGATCCCATTCCTTGGGTTGTGTGCGTTGAGGGGAAAGAGAGATGGTGGATTGGAATTGATGTTCAGGTTATGAATCTCAATATTGGGTTGTTGTGTGTGGATAATGGACAACAACCAGAGAGAGAACTCTTTGTTGATTCATAGCCCCATCTCGGGTGTGGATTTCTATTGAGAGAAATGGAACAACATGCCTATGGTTGGGAGGAATTTCCCGTGTATGCAACTAGTTGGCGAAACATGTTTTTAAAGATAAGTGCTTTGGTCACCATATTATTTACTATGTTAAATGGTGTGTGTTATTTTTGAGTTACACTCTATATTTTGATGTTTGAATTCCATTGTGTATGACTTAATATTTTTTGTTCATTAATTTAGTATTAATGTGGGTTTCATGAGTTTGTATGTCAAGATATCGTATGATGTTTTGGTTGTAATGAGACTCAAAGTGAGAGCTAGGTATGTTGTAGGGAAACTCCCTGATTTCTCATAGCATGAAGCACTCGATTTCATTGTGATAACAATCCAATACAGTTATCTTTTAATACCCCCAATTCTCTTGAGAATCCTATTACTAAAGGAATTTGCATCCATAACCAACTGGCAAAGGATCTTCGGGTTACCAATATTGCCAAGAAAAATTCCCTCCATGCTCATTCCAATTTCAAATATGTATAAATATCCAATGGTGGCACCTAAAAAAACTATTGTTAATAGATCATATTCACTAGGCCATAAAATGGTAATGCACCAATTCAAGCAAATATAGTGCAAATCAAAATAACTATGCATTTGTTTAGGATTCAACATAGTAGAAGAAAGGCATAAAAATCCATTGAATTTTACTTTCTTAGATATTGATAGTAGATCGTTGCATCCATTTGTATTGATTTATTGTGCAAGAGGGAAAATGCCTTTTGGTTTTTAAATTTCCTAAATCTAGAGATAACAATACAATACAAGGTCTTATCAAACATTACCTATATTCCATGTAACATTATTTTATCTTCCTTATCCTTCATCTACTTGAATTATGCACCTCTTCTTATTTGAGTTTTGATGGCTTCATTTTCATTAATTTCATGAAGATGTTCCTCAGTAGTAGGCATTGCAATTTTACTAGAAAGTTCATCTTGGTTCCTTCTATTTGGATGTTTTAATGGTTCTGGTGAACTAATACAATAGATGACATCATTAATCTTCGGGTGGTAGTGTGACAAATTCTTGAATTTTTGAGCTTTTTGCACAACATTTGCGAACTCATGATAATTGATGAGATTGGCAAGAGGAAGCATAACTTCCATAATATTTTGGTGTTTCAATGGAAATGAAGTGGATGTTAAGAGAAATTGGCAATATTATATCAATCCTTTTAGCATTGAATTTTCATTAACCATTTAATCATGACAATGAGTACTCCTATTCCATGACTACCTCTTCTTCTTTTTATTGCTTCCTTTGAAATTGTGATGGATGGGGATTCATAAGACTAGAATATCATTTTATTTTTCATTTGTGTGAGTAGGTCAACTCATCGTGAGGCATATCAATTGTGTAAAGTCTTTTAAAGGTGTACTAATGGTGGTAGTTGACATTGTAATTATAATAAAAGGAGGAGGGTAGACTAAATGCATAAGAGTTGGTAATGAGGGATGCAAAATTTTTCTTTTATAATAAAGGGAGGAGGAAAGGCATAATCTTCACAATCATGCAACACATTTGAAATTTATTCAATATGTATTAAGTGGCTATAAAGAATATAAACATGATTTGTAGTTAGCTAATTAAATTTCCATTTAATATAGAATCTTCAATTAAACAACCTTCACCAAAGTTTAGGTTTTCCCAACCTTTCAGTGCATTAGAGAGAGTGTGGCTACAACCCTTACTATGAGTTTTCCACCACAATAAAGACATATTCTCTCCTCCTCATCTTGATATTGCATTGGAATTTAGACATGACATGAACGACTCTCTTTTTCTTCTTCTCCATAGTTCACATAATCCAAGAATCAAATCTTGGAAAAGTGTAGGGGATTTCTTTCTCTTAGTCTCTATATCCATAGATAGTTTCCAAATCAAATGATAGAGAGGTGTATCAACCGAAACCACTTCATGATTCCTTGGAAATTCTAAACAGTTTTATTCACATGTTTCTTTATTAGAATTCACAAGAACCTCACACTTCATTTTGCATTTTCAATCTTTTCAATGTATTGCAAGTAGTGAATGCCCACCTAAATCAGGGTCTACAAGTACATCAACATTGTTATATTTTGTATGCTATAATCCTATTTCCTTATGGAATTGTATGTCCTTATGTGATGTTAAGGTGCTAAGAGCCATTCAAATGTGTTAAAAAATGCTATAAGAAAGAAACACCATTTGAATTTGAATTTTGATGGATTTCATTAAAAAACACGCATTCAACAAAATATTCATGTACCTCAAAATCATTCAAAGTTATTGAAGTTAAACTCGATACTATTCAAATATTCATGTACCTCAAAATCATTCAAAGTTATTGAAGTTAAACTCGATACCATTCAAATCTATGAAAAATATATTACATTGATAAATGTGGAAAACATGCTCACAAGATATTCCAATGGAGTCCCCCCTCAATGTACATGATCATTTGTTATGCTCTATTTATGTATCCATCCCTACCTCGAGAATGAGAGGAGATTTATGTAGTCTAGTACTTTCATGGACTGCATTTGAAATGTGTTAGAGCACATAACATGGTGGTACAAAAGTGCTGAGGTAAGAGAAAAAGTCAAAATGTTCAAAACACTTGGCATTAGCTATTCCTTCTAATACTCATTTTTGCACACATGGATTAAATTTACTTTCTATTAGTAACATTGCATCATAGGGAGGCAAAGGTTCTATCAAGAGAGTTTAAAGTTCAAAAAAAGCCACACTATATTTACGTTCACAAAAATATTATCCGTAATCAAGAAAATTGTAGATTACAACAATATGTGGATTGATATGAAGTTTCTATTTTTAGTTTACCTCGTCTACAATTGTTCCTACAATTATCACCCTTTTTAGATTTTGATATCTTGTTATCTCTAGATAAAGCTTGATTTATCATCTCTACCATTTTCCTTTTATTTTGTTGAATTCATTAGCGAATTGTTTTTATTCAACAAATGCTTAGCAACTAAACTATTTTAAAAATTTCTCCACCAATATGTCAAATGCATCAATGAATTCTCAAATTTTGCATTTCACATTATTTCAATCCCAATACAATTTTATAACGACCTACTTATAATTTTATAAAAATTTTCATTTCTCCATCTTATAACGACCTACTTTTTCACCTTGAAAAGCAAATAATGATTATATATTCTATAGTAAAAGAAAATAAGATGATATGATATAAAGTGATATAAAAAAATAAAAAACAATGATGTAGTACATTAAATATAATTCAAAATTATATTTAATTCTCAAACTATTTTAAATATTTTTCCACCAATATGTCAAGTGCATCAATGAATTTTCAAATTTTACATTTCACATTATTTCAATCCAAAGGAAATTTTAAAATATAACATTTTCATTTCTCCATTTTATAACGACTTACTTCTTCACCTTGAAAAGCAAATGACGATTATATGTTCTATTCTAAAAGAAAATATGACTAGCACATTCACTCAAAATGAGCGTCTACAATCAGCACAACCAGCGTGCTAAATCCAAAATTTAATCATTTAAACATGACAATCATATAGCGTTACAGTAATTTATTAATATGATTATGTAAATGTTAAAAGGTAAACAGGTTAATGGATGCATTCAAAAATACAAGGAAGTTATGAAGAGAAAATCACATTCATTGATTAAAAATACAAGGAAGTTATGAAGAGAAAATCACATTCATTGATTTGGGAGGATGACTAAGAATATGCCAGCATCTTCAATTGTTAGCGATCAGATTAAAATTTTAAATTAAAAGATGATTAATTATACTCATTATCAATAGATATACACCTTTCGACCTAACTAGCGATTCTAATACCAAGTTGATGACACATAAAAATGCCAAGTTGGTGGCACATAGAAAGAAAAGCATCTGGAAATTGGTGGCACTTAGACGATTGACGTCAAGTCAAGTCTTGGTGACTGACGGGGGAGCGGGGATAAAAGGAAAGCATGGAAAAATTGAGCTCACGCTGGAGAGGACGCTTTAAAAAATCCTCCAATACACTCCTTCTCTGTAATTGCCTTGCAATTTCCTTCTGTGTAATTGCCCCGTTTTTTGGGTGAAGTCAAATCAATACAGACAGATCGAGGCTAAAGGAATACTCTGATTTTCTCTTTATGTAAGAAAATTTTCCCCGTTTTCTTTCAAGATATTCATTTCTCACGTCTAGTCAATCTACTCTTTTCTCTGTAATTACTTTGCACTAGCACAGCTGCAAAGTGGCTGGTGAACGTCGAAATAAGATGGTTGGGCAATTCAATATGAAACTCACGGATAGTTGAAACACATATAGAGCTAAGGAAATTCAAAAATTAAATGTGGTAATTTCAAAGGTTAAGATTAGAATTTTAGATTAAAAACTGATTAATTGTGCCCATCTCCAATAGGTATAGACCTTTCAACCTAATAATATAATATGATGCGATATAAAAAAAAATAAAAAAAAATATGATACATTAAATATAATTCAAAATTATTATATATGATTCTTAAAAAAATATTAATTTGAAAATAAATTATTTTTTCAATATGTGAAATTGAAAATATTTTTTAATAGATAAATAATAATAAAAAATTAAAAAAATCAATTTATATATATTTAAAATTATTAAAAAAATAATTTGTATAAATAAAGTATATTTTAATTTTAATTAATTTTAAAATTTTAAATAAAATATATCTCAATTTTTATTCTTTCTATTCATTAATTATTAATTTTGTAAATATTTATTTAAAAATTTAATCAAAAAAATTTAAAATACCAAATATATTTTTATAGCTAAAATAAAAGTAATATGAAGTACCACTTTTATGATAAAAGTTATAACCAATTAAATAGGTAAGAAATTTAATATGGGTTAGGTTTATAACTTCCTACTAATAAAAACACACAATTTTTTCAAAGTGAAAAACATGCTTATATTAGTAAATATAAAAAAGTATCTCTCAACTATTAAACTTTCCAGCAATCAACATACAAAAAATTACTAATTTATCTTTTTAAAACATTGTTATTTATAAAAAAATGTACTAATCAATTTTTCAAATGTTTATGTTTGTATTTTTGTTATTCTCATCTAGTTGTAATGTTTTTTTTGAGAATTAGTCAATTTTTTTATTATATTTTCTGTAAATGTGTTGAGCTTTGAGTTGTAGAAATTTTCCTCTCAATACTTTTATTTTTGACATTCATAATTGCAAAATAGTCACTTGTAGATTATTTTCATTAATAAATCAATCAATTCTAATCTTTAAGTCTCTTACCAATTGTAACCTTAATACCTTTTTATAACATGTAAAATATAAAATATACCACAAAGCTGGTAACAATTTACTTACAATTAATAATAAAAAATAAGCAAAGATTAAAAAATCCTAATGGCCTAGCCATTTTCTTTTTTCACTGGGAAATATAAAATCACAAAAATGTCGAGTAACATATGATGTATATAGTTAAAATCATGGGCTATCAACGTTATAATATAAATTACTTTTAATTTAACACATACAAATTAATTTTAATGTGGCAACATTTGTTAGTGAAGGCTCAATTCGGCCTTCAAATCAGATACACCACCCTAAAAAGATATGTATGTGACCACCGTCATTTTTTAAAATTAGGAACATATTCGATTTTCAAATCAAATACAGGACTACAAAAATATGAATGATCTTTTTATTTTTTAAAATTATAAATATATATTTTTTATAAAATTTCATGATAATTTAATATTAAAAAAATCATATATCAGTTTAATGTAAACATATTTCAGATATAATTTGATCTCATATACCAATTTAGTACAGTTAACAAGATCTTGCAATTAAATTATTATTAAGACAAACAAAGTCAATTGAGTATAGTTAGCCTACGCATTGTAGTTAGAGTCTACCTACTCCCTTTGGCGGATAGCTTCTTATTGGCAACCACGAATTACTTCGCGGTAGACCCCCTCGGCCTTGACTTTGGTTTTCATAATGAATTATTTAGTTGAATTGTGTGTCCGTTTCAGAGGTTACGAAATTATATATTGGAGGATTTAGATAAGACTCGGTCAGATGAACTGAAACCATGATGCCTGCATTGACAGAGTGGTCTTCGTGGATATTTGAGAAAATGTTTCAATGATGAGAAGAAATGAGAAGCTACTGGATTCTACTGGTAGGTTTTATCATTAATATTGCAGGTGCCATGGCGATGGGGAATGGAGGGAAGCATCAATCAAAATGTCCCTACGATCTCACAATAGCCTCCCATATGATTCCCTCGTCCTGCTTCGCAAATAACACCGATCAATCCATCTCGAAGAGCACTTGCTGCTGGTCCGCTTTCGCGTCCTATGTGCACTCGATTTCTCTGTACGCCAACCGAACCGGGACCGTCTTGCTGGACGCCAATGGCTCCAGGCACTGCACCAACGAATTCGTGCGTTTCGTCCGGTCCAGGGGCCTTGTCGATCCCGCCTTCTTCAGGAGAAATTCAACCTGCGTGATCAATCCCTTGACCTTCACGGCGAACGCGGGGCCCTGCAGATATGCCACCCTCGACGATATCTGGAAGGTGACCGATCTCGGGAACGCCTCCATGGCCTGCGACGGACCGAACCTGAATGAGCAGAAGGCCTGTGTGAGATGCCAGAACAAGGTCATTGGGAACGCCTTGGAATTGCTGAATCTCACAAATTCTAAAGAGTTCGTGCCCTGCGGGATAACGGTGACTATCGGAATCTGGGGAAGGGACCCGTCGGAGGAGAGGTATGTGCAGTATTATGGGTGTGTTAATCAGGTGTTGGGGAATGTTGGGGGCCTGGGCACGTCGTCGCTCATTCCGTCCCCGCCCCCGCCACCGAACCCACCACCTGTTTCACGTGAACCGAGTGGCAGTAAGACGAGGAGAAGAAGCCGTATCCCTGTAGCCGTCCTTGCGGGGAGCGCCGGTGGCGGAGTGGTTCTGCTGGTTTTGGCAGTGTTAATTGTGGCGAAATTCAAGAAAAGGAACAGGCCCCTCGAGGATTCCACCGCAAGTAGCTCGTTGCAGGTAGTATTGAATTCTGACCTCTTTAACAATTTGCCTATATATTTTTGAAGGACACAAACTGAAAATTTTCAACTATGATTACAGGCCCTCACGCGGAGCCTTATGGGCAGAGGCAAGAGGCCGGAGACGGTTGCACGAGAGCCGCTACCGACGGAGGGGTTGTATATATTTACGAAGCGCGAGCTCCAGAGGGCGACCGACGATTTCAGCGAAGGTCACGTGCTGGGCAAGGGAGGCTCCGGGAAGGTCTATCTGGGCAAACTCCCGAGCGGGAAACAAGTGGCCATCAAGCGAATCGTGCAGAAGAGAAAGGTGGATCAGTTCTACCAGGAGGTGGAGCTCTTGTCCAGGTTGAGGCACCCCAACCTCACGTCCCTCCTCGGCTACTGCCGGCACAGGGGCGAGTACATACTCGTTTATGAATACATGCCCGGAGGCGACCTTGGGTGCCTCCTGTACAGACAGCAGAATCCCGCGATACCGTGGGACCGGCGGCTACGGATCGCACTGGATTGCGCGGAGGGGCTGACGTACCTCCACCTCTTTCCGGGCGGTGCCATCGTGCACCGCGACATCAAGCCCACCAACATCCTCCTCAACGAGTCCGGGCAGGCGAAGCTGTCGGACTTCGGAGTGTCGAAGCTCATCGCCCCGGATTTCTCACACGCCTCAACGGAGATCAAAGGGACGACCGGTTACCTCGACCCAGAGTATTTCACGGTCGGCAAGCTGACAGAAGCCAGCGATGTCTACAGCTTCGGAATCGTGCTGCTGCAGCTGATTTCCGGCAAGAAGGCAATCATCAACACGCCCTCCGGCGGGGCCGAATCGATTGCTTACACGACACACATGTTCATGAGAGGCGGAGACCCGGATGTGAGAAATCTCGTCGATCCCCGGATCGCAGAGGCTGTGGATGCTCGTGATTTGAAGTCCATCAAAATGTTGCTAGACGTAGCCTACCGCTGCGCTCAGCCGTACAGAGACGATAGGCCTTCCATGGCGGAAATTCTCAATGTAGTCAAGGAGGCCTGGAAGAATTGTAAAGATGAAGTATCCGATATTGTCACAGATACGGAGGCAATCCTTATCTCGATTGCAGATTCCGTACCTCAAATAAACGATAATCACTGAAGGGAGCATCTGACTAGCAAATTATGTAGGGAAGAGGTGTCCAATATTGTCACAGATAACGATAGTCACTAAAGAGAGCAGAAGCCTCGTCTGCATCTGACTCTAGCAAATTATGTAGTGTGTGGGTTTTCGCTTTTAAGCAGTTGTGATTGTAGTTTAAATTCAATATGTTTGTAGGAAATTGACATGGGATGGGTTTTTTGATGATAGGTGGATAGACTTGACGGATTCTAAAATGCAGAAATATCAGCATATTTCCAAAATGAAAAACTGTAACGGGTAAGTAATTCTAATGAAGAAATATGAGCATGTTTCCAAAAATGAGAAACTGAACGGCTAAGTAATTTAAATGGAGAAACATTTAAATATTTCTGAAATGGAAACGGTAAGTAAATTTAAAATGCTGAAAGAAAGGAAAAGAGTTTTTCTTGGATGGTTAAATTGAAAATTCTGAACGAGTTTTTCTTGGATGGTTAAATTGAAAATTCTGAACGATAGGAAAAATGTTTTTCTTGGATGGTTATGTTAAAGGTTTGATGTATGGTGGGATTGTCTACTGGAATATCGTTGTTACTGTTAAGGAAAATACCTAATTACATCCTTAACTAGTTATTTAGATAGTTTA
>CBVK0100189598.1:0-13856 GCA_900067695.1 Picea abies | reverse complement strand
TGCACCCAACACTTTTGGATTTCACACGTTCACCTTGTGCTCAGCCACATACACGTCCAACTCAACAGATTGCCTTTCCCACATGATAATCATCTGGAGTTCTTCTCAACTCTCTGAATGGAGGAGGTCATCTCTGTGTTCCAACTCTGTCTCAGATAGGAACCACGTACCCTTCTTAGGGGCTTTCTCTCAGGTTTGTAAACTGGAGAAAGTCTCACATAGCTGCAATGGTCAACATATCACATGTTTGTAAGCTGGAGAATGTCTCACATAGCTGCAATCATCAACATTAACTTCAATCTAGCAAATGGAATCTTTTGCTCTTCTCCTATGTTATGGACACTAAAATAAATTTCCAACTATTGCAACCATTAATTCGACATAACATCAATCTCACTTTGGTAGTGTTTGACGTCCACTATCGCTTCCACTTTAAATAGAGATTGGGAAGAAGCGATGGCGTTGGAATTTGATCTCTCTTTCTTTGGCTCCTTTTCTAGGTCTTCATTGTCTCTAGATTTCCCGTCTGAGCCGACATCTGGGTTAGAGCTACCAAACTCTTTGAAAGGTCCAAACTTCTTCTCTAGAATTACCATGAGGATGGCCATGTTGTGAGAGAGATGTTAACGACTTTTGCTTCCATCTTTCAAAATCTCTCCTCTAGTTCATCCCATGGATTGTGACTGGAATCATTTGCCATGGCTAGGGTTTAAAGACTTATTACACAACTTCTTGGATCTTGCAACTTCCCACAAAACCCCAAAGAAGCTTGGCTCTAATATTGATATGATCAGTAAACTGCCATGGATATTACATTGGAACAATTCCTCATAACTAATGTTACAATATTCTGCAATCTCTTATTATGTCATTTTTTACTTTAGATTCAGAGTTAATATCATTAGATTAGTGCACAAAATATTGAAATAATTTGAAACTGAAATGAAAGAAGCTCAAAAAATAACACACAATGAACACAAGATGTACCCTAGGAAAACTCGATATTGAAAAACCCAACTAGAAGGTGAGGCCTATGCCTTGCTCTTTTCTTCTTAGTTATGAAAGACAATACAAAGAAAGTTCACTCACTATGGAGTTTCCATGGACATTGTGGCACGTATGGTTGTTAGCCTGTTACATGATCTTTTACTTTTTTTTTGTTTTACTTCAATATTCCACTCCTAATGCTTTGCTCTACTATTGCCATCCTATCCTAGTGGCCTAGTATTTAACAATGTTTTGATAGTCGTCTAGGGTTAGGGTTACCGTTTTTGCATGCCTCAACTTTCCATTAGAGTTTAGGGTTTTGGACCCTCCAGATTGTTCTTGAAAGTCCACACTTGACTAGCTCCTTGTGTGAGTAATGGAAGATGACGTGGCATCCACTTGGTATAATGGTGGTCAACATGATAGGTCAACTTGCGGGAGGCATAAACCCAAAAAATGCCATTTGAAGCCTCAAACAAGCTTCAGAAGTTTCTTGACCCCAAATCACCAAAGTGGGACTTGCTCCTAAAATGGGCTCTGCAAGCCAATAGCTCCAAGGTTTCCACTCGGAAAGTATCAAAATAGATGACTTATTATATAATCATCCATTTTGGTTAACCTAATATGCAATCGAGAAGGAATTTTGGGTTGAATAGAAATAGAAGTTAGAAAGAACCAAAGATTCCTACACTCTTGGAACCTACTAATGTGGTTGAGGATGAAGATGAGTTCTTGTGCAGGTTGTGTAATGAACCTCATTGAGAACATACATGCTCAATATTTAGAAGGATGACACTTCAAAGTGAGAATGTAACCGATGAAGGAACTTCAGAGACCATTGATCTTGCAGATAGGCTGAACTATGTTGATGATTGGGATTACATCTATGCCTTGGATGATAAAAGGTCTTAACCATTCTTGAAGAGTATATGGCAGAAGTAAAAGGAGGAAGTATGGAAGTGGAAAGGTTGCAAGGTCTCTTTGGTGATAAACCTTCCCTAGAGGAGATAGTGACTATCATGGATAAATTGATGAAGACTTACAGCTGCAGAAATTAGCGATCAAAACAAGAAATCAGAAAGGTTCCACTATAGATGTTTGGATCAAAAAATGTGGAAAGGAGCAAATTTATTGGCTCTAGCAATCCGGTTGAAAGAGGCACACAAATAGCACCAAGGCAGGTTCAAAATCAATCATTTCAGCAGCTAAATCAGCCATTACAACGAAGAAAAGGTATGTAGGGTGATGGATTATTGGGTTAGAATTAGCTAATGAATTGTCAAAAGTTAAAATTCAAGTACCTTCGATGGAACTAATGAAAATTTTTGCCCAAAAGGAATAAGTTAAGAAGTTCTTAGGTTTTGAAGAAGCTAATGTTGATGAAGGCAATGCCATGTGTGCCAAGGAATGGATTAGGGAGGAAGAAATGGTAGCCACTCGCCTTTTTATTTTAGTTTGTTGATAAATGGTCTGTTGTTGCATAATTGAATGCTTGACTTGGGGGCATAAAGCAATGTAATGTCCTTAAAAGTCATGAATCAACTAGGGCTTTAGATCACAAGACCCCATAGGAATGTGTGTGCCATGGATTCTAGAGAAATCAAAGTGCATGGATTGATCAAAGACTTGCAGTTTAGATTTGCTGTGTGTTGCAACAAAATCTGGCACCCACAAAAGTGTAAAGTCCCAAGCACCAAGGTGTTAGTTTGGTGCAACTTAGGAAGGTCACCCACTATCACCATGACCATCCACCAAGAAGAGAAGGGAAGCTCCTCAACCGAAATGTCCCCATCAAATGATCAAAATCCAAGGAGAGAAGAAGCTCTTCAAAACAACACCCTCATCAAAGAATGTCTCTGGGAAATGGACTTTATTCCTAACAACGGTGTCAAAATGTTACAACAAAATCTAGCACCAACAAAAGTGTAAAGTTCCAAGCACCAAGGTGTTAATTTTGTCCAACTAAGGAAAGGCTCACCTTAGTAACTCTTCCTTTCTTTTGGTTGGCTCTTTTCCAACTCAAAGGGGGCTTCCCTAAAGGTAGGATGATCAAGGCTATGGAGTGAGGGCTCATGGTGAAAATGAAGAGTAAGCATTGATAAAACAAAGTTTTGTCGTATGGTATGTGAAAGTGGAAATGGGAAAGGGGACATGGAAAGGAAATGAAAGGAAGATGAGGGGAACAAGGAAATAGGATGATGGGAGACTAGTGCCTATCAATCTATTGGGCTAATGGAGTCCTAAAAATTTCATGATGAAAAGGCCTAGTTGACACATTCACAACTACTTCATAGAATGGCATTGATATGGGGGAAAAGGTTAGTTTTCCATATTCAACCTTATGGATGAGAGAACTAGTTCGTTAGATTTGTCATTCTATTTGGTACTCAAGGAAGAATGGTCTAATGTGGCATACAACCTTAGAGTGTCTGTTGGAAATTAGCATAGAAACTTATCTTGGAGGGATAGAGGTGCTACTCATCAATGTTAACATGGAGGATTTGTTTTATTAGGCTGAACTATTAATCAACTTAACAACTAATTGGTTAGATGAAAGATGACAATGTATAAATAAAACAAGAAGGAGATCAAAAGGGAAAAAAGTTCCTCACATTGGTTTACTCTTAAACGAATAGGCATTCATATTAGCATGATAAGAAGATGCTTCAACAATGAATTTACAACAAATGAAGAGCAACAAAAATATACCTCACAACAAATTAGATGTAATACTCCATTTCTTCATTAAGTCTTCAAGGGTTTGATATACAAAAGAGCCCACCAATCATCTCCAAGCCCCAACCTTCAATCTCTTCTCAATCTCTCCACAATCCTCCAATCTCCAATTACAAATGAAATGGAGAGAAGCTCCTATAGAGGTAGCTTAATCCCTCTTACAATAAAATACAAAAGATCTAACTACTCCATTTGTTTATTATTTCATTGGCTTGTCTCCATATAAAAGCAAAGCATGTAGGTGCACATGAAGTTTCCTTTGAACCGATTAATGACCCATCAACAGAGCCAAATCTAGTCCCAACGTACTTTCGCCCAATTTCATATCCCCATTTCACTTACTTTCCACTTGGTTATAGTGGCGAGATGAATTAACCATGACTTGCTATGCTTACTTCGATAGAGACAAAAATTCTCCACTAATTGAGGAGTAATATATTTTTTATTAGCTCTATGATCAATTAAAACTAAAATAGATTGGTTTTCCAATCTTACTTGGGACCTCAACCATGGTGGATTGATGATTTTCCTATTGGTCCTCTAATGCAACATAAGTCTTGGGCATACACGCTACATCATTAACACTTGTAGCTTATTGGGTATTATTGACAACTCTTGCTATCCCTTTCCTCTGTGGACAAGATATCGTCAAATGCTCGTCCACAAATAGAGAATCATAGTGGGGGTCTTCTCCTCTTTCCCAAGGATTTTGCTCCGTATGCTTTTCTTTGAGTTGGTTAATTGTTAGCTTTTGGATTAATCCAAAAGTGTTTACACCATTGGGGTGCTTCATTAGATTTGGGGTACATGGTGTATGTTCAACCCTTGGATGGTTCAAGATAGATTGGTGCATAGGGAGATGGTCCATGATGAATTTGCACATTTGAGATAGCTTACTTAGTGGTTGCTTGACCTCAGTGTAGTGCTTACTTGGCATTCTTCCCTAGGGCATTGGAGTTCTCTTGAGCCTTGACAACTTGGTGGACATCCTTCATTGTTGCCACATGGGGAGGTTCACTTTCTTGGAGAACATCCTACTTAGGAGTAGGAGCATTGTGCATCTTGGAGGAGGGTATCAGGCCCTAGATGGCATGGGGTTGCTTGGATTCTTGGATGGAGGCTTGGAGTTAGCTTGAGGATGCATGGGCTATGAGAGTGTTCATAATACATATAGGGGGAGTGGACCTAGTGGAGCACATTGCTTATGAGGAGCGATGGAGTTCGTGTGGGCTTGTGATGGAGGGGTGTGGATGCACCTTGTGTAGCTACATCATCTTGGAGCCCTTATTGAATACAACATCACCTTGGAGCATGAATGCGTACCCGTGGAGTGGAGTGCTTCACTTGTGTAGGCCTACATGAGTTTATTATAAGTTTCTTCTAAGGCTTAGGCCCACATTGTATTGTTGGCCTCCCTTACCTCCCATTTATATAGAGAAAAGAGAGAGTCCCGATTCATATCATAGTGTTCATTCTTATTTCATTTGTATAGAGATGTGATCTAGAGGAGTGTGCACTTGTCTTCCTTCTCTCTCTTGATCTTCATTTGTACTTGATTTCTCTTTGTTGGAATCACTAGGGTTTTTTGATCTTCTTGGAGCATCTCGAAGTCTAGCGTTTCATCCCTTGGAGGTTTGAGATCAGGGTTTTGTGATGGAACCTTAGGGTGTATTTGGCGAAGAAGAGGAGAAGAGGAGAAGAGGATGTCTTTCCTTGGAGGACTTGTTGGAGTGATTCATGAATGTTGGAGCTCCTTGTTTGAGCTAGGGTTTCCATTGTTTTCCCTAGTTAAGGTTTTGGAGAGTTAGTGGATTGTACTAGCCTTAAAGATAAGGCTATGGTATGTACAACAGCTTCATCTTGTATATATTAATGAAGTTTTCAGAGGTCCAAAACTTGTGTAAATTGCAGATTTGAATTTCAGCCATCTATGTTCTGCATGAATTGATATTTACCTATGTTACCGGATCCACCTGGTCTGAATGCTGGATCCGCGGATCTGCGTTTCAGATCCGGATCCGGATCCGCTCGGAAACACCAAAGAACCGCCACTTGTCAATTCCGCTCAAACTGGAAACGGATCCTGGTAGAAGGAGACGGATCCCAAGCTCCCGACCCCCCACACCCGCGGATCCGAGCAAAAATTATATTTAATTTTTAGGTATTTGGTATTTTTTAGGGGTTTTCTGTGTATTTGTTTTAAATACGGACAAGTCACAGGGGCTTGAAATTTTAGTTTAGTTGTTTAGTATTATTTAGATTAAAATTTAGAATTTTAGTATTTACTATTTAGTTTAGTTTACTCAGTTGCTAGTTTAGTTTCAAATTTTTAATTTAGTTTAGTATTTAGCTTTATATTAACATAAATTTATAATCATAATAGGTGTAATGTTTGTAATAATATAAACTATTAGGTAGATGTAACAATTAGTTAATTTTATAATATCTAATAATATAGATACATATAAAGTAATTATTGCCAATTAGGGTACTATGAAGTAAATAAACTTTGCATAATATAAGGGGAATGATATTTAAGTACCAATTAATAATCTTTTATATTTATATTATTGCTTAATTATTACAATAATTACTTGGTATTTTATTACTTAATTATATACAGCTTAAGTGGGTCTAATAGTGAAGAACATGTGTTTCCTTAATTATTACTTTTATTACTTGGTACTTTATTACTTAATTATATACAGCTTAAGTGGGTCTAATAGTGAAGAACATGTGTTTCCTCCTAAGAGGTCACAACTTCAAAGGGGGTTAGGGTATGTATACCTCTGTAGACTTTACCTCGAATATATATTTTTTAAATTAAAAAATATTATTATATTTTTGTACATGACGTATCCTCGCCGTATCCGGATCCTGGCTTTTCAAAAATCTAACGCATTTGAATCCGGATCCTGGTAAGATAGATCTTTACCCATAACTAATGTAGGAATTTGTAATTCTTTACTAAAGAATGTGCTAATTCTACGTAGTAGGGTCCCTATCTTCATCTTCCTCGATATTTAGTAGATTGAGGAATTCTTGTACCTTCTTTTCGGCATTGCTTGTCATATTCTAGATCTTGTAACTGATCTATGCCTTCGAGGTCTCTTTCTTTCTTGTCTTTTTCCGTCTCTGATTGCTGTACATGCTTCCTCCTAAATCTTTCTTTGCATTGCAAAGTCCATGTTGCCATCACTCTCTTGATTTTCTTCATTGTAGTCTCTCCTTGCATATATATTGAGTTTGGATTTTGTTGTAATTAAAACTTCATTCTGTTTTGGTTCCATTGGCACTTGAATCATCTTTCAGTTCTCATAAATTTCCTTTATCATTGTACAATTTACAGTGTCATGATGTTTTGGTCCACCTAATGAACAAACAAGGACTCTATGAATGGATACGATAATGTTTTGTGCTGTATGTCCCCACATTCCACATGCAAAACATTTAAAATCTTGCTTCCCACTTATTAGGGTTATTGTGTGGTTCTCGCTGTTTTGTGCTTGGGATTTGAATACATTTGGGATTTCTTTTTGCCCTTATTGTTGTTCTTGAGTTCTAAATGGTCTTTGATTGTTTCCTTGGTGCCATTTCTCCTAGAAAGATATTTCTTGATTCCATCGGTTGGTAGGCAACCATTCCAACAGTGGTTAGAAGTATTATGGGTTTTGCACAAATTACATTGGGTCAATTTCTTTTACTTCATGAACCCTCTATCATACTTGTCTGAAATTGTCCTTAGGGATGTTATCTTGCCTTGCCTTAGGTTTATGTATTTTTTCCCTTTGATAGTTTCTTCATTTTAGTTCCCATTCTTTGCAACTTTTGGTCCAATTCATAATTTTTCTTTTCCTTGCCTTGTTTGGTGATGTCAATCTCACCCTCCATTTTTATCACTACATTACTGTTGAGATTATGTACCTCGGGAAGTGTTCCCCATGTGTTTGTGAGCTCCTAAACACATGTGGGAAGTACTATGTACGAGTGATTCATGCATGTTGGAGCTCCTTGTTTGAGCTAGGGTTTCCATTGTTTTCCCTAGTTAAGGTTTTGGAGAGTTAGTGGATTGTACTAGCCTTAAAGATAAGGCTATGGTATGTACAACAGCTTCATCTTGTATATATTAATGAAGTTTTCAGAGGTCCAAAACTTGTGTAAATTGCAGATTTGAATTTCAGCCATCTATGTTCTGCATGAATTGATATTTACAGCTATATATGTCTTGCTGATTTGACATAAGTAAGAGGCAATATTGTTATGTGATTTAACATTATAATTGAAGAAGTTAAGGGCTATTTTACTGCTGTAAAAGTGAGTTTTCAGATTTGATTTATGAATGATAAGATTTCCCTAAAGGGCTGAAACTTGTCAAGACACATTGGTATCTTTTCTCCTTGGATTGCCTAGAAGGTTGGGTTGTTAAGGATTAAAATATTTTTCTATTTACGTTTCTGTTTTGGTCTATATTTCATAAAAGCCCCAAGGCTGAAAATTCACAGGGTTAAGATCCGGGAAACCTCTAGTCAAGAGGTGAAATTTCTGAATTCCGAATTCTGATAAATTTCCACATTGACTTGGCTGGAAGGAATTTTGTTGATGCCTGAAGAAAAGTGGTCTAAATCCTTTTCCTTTTCTATCCTACTTTTCTTTCTTTCTACCCTTCTAACTCTTATGGACATCTTGCTTACTAGCTCGATACTCACAATATTTTGCTTTCTGAACTGCCGCCTCTAATGTTTGAGGTTCTATGATATAGATTTGATTTTTGTACAAGGGATGCAGTCCATTCAAGAAGTGATTAATTTTTGGCTTCTTGTCCTTGTTGTACTTGAAATACTTCAAAAGTTCCATGAACTTTCTCATGTTCTCATTCATCGACATTTGCCCTTGTAAGGTCATGAAATTCATTGATCTTCTTCTCAAAATAATGATCAGAAAGGTATTTATGCTTAAAATATTTCTGGAATGAGTTCCAAACAATTTTCTTGTCTTCAATTTGCTTCACTTGGTTTGTGATATTACCATCATAAGGATGCTTGCTGTGGCTTTGCTAGTCCAATTATAAATGGAAACTTTGGCCTTATGTTTCTTGCATAGCCATGGAGCTGAAAATACTTTTGTATCCCCAGCATCCAAGCTTCGACGCTTTGGCCAATCTTGATCTCATCATAAAAAATGGGTGGATTTGCCTTTAGAAATTCCCCTTGCAAATTATCTCAGTGGTGCCTCTTCCTCTTGTAAATGCTATCAGAAGATTGGGAACTTCTCATAGGTTCTGTTGATGCATGAGATTCACTTGTTGAAGTTCAGATGGAGATGAATGATGCATATCATTAGGAGATGATCTCCTCAATACAGGGGATCTCCATAGACAATCCCTTGTGTAATGACTCTCACTTCCATCCTCTTGGTTAGAAGTTTTCCTCAATTACAACTGTGTTTGGACTTTGTATTTCTGCCAAACTCGGAGCATCTGAGTATTTATTTGGTGGTAATCCTCACGAGCTGTCATCAGCATTTCATTATCTACTTTGTTACTGTGGACTTGATCCCTCAATATCCTCAATGATATCTACTAATCCTCAATTTTTGTGATTATTAGATTCCATTTCCAGATCTTCTACATTCATTTTAACATCTTGGACATTTCTGTTAAAGTTCAGGGCATTTTAGGAGTCATCCATGTTTGCAATTCAGCATTCAAATCAAGCCTAGAGGCTTATGCTCCACAGACTTTTCTAGAGAATTGGAAATGTTCTTTTAGCAATCTAATGTAATTTTTATTCTCTGAAATAATTTTACAATAATTGTAAGTTTGCTCAAAATGGACTCTGGACCTAACGATTTCACTTTTGGAGAGTTAAAAATTTAACAGCTGTCAGCACTGTTTTAGTGCAAATATGGGTCTACGGCCAACTTCTGCCACCTGTAGAAGAAAACTGAGAAGATCCAGCAAAGGCTCTGCACTGGGGATTGATAATAATGTAAATTCTGATTACTCTAACTTTATTCAAAATGGATTCTGGAGTTAACGACTTCACTTTTGGAGAGTTAAAAATTTAACAGCTTTCAGCACTTTTCTAGTGCAAATATGGGTCTAGGACCAACTTCTGCCACCTGTAGAAGAAAACTGAAAAGATCTAGCAAAATCTCTGCACTGGGGATTGATAATATTGTAAATTCTGATTACTCTAACTTTGATATGATCATTTGGGATCGTGTTAAATTGTGATATTTCCTATGAGGTACTCTTACCAATGTTTGGAAAGTGTAACTGGTAATGTTAACAATACCATGTTAAAAGCTATTGCTGACTTGTATAAAAGTTGCATAAAGCTATGAAGCTGTGTTAGAGATAAAAGTCTACCATAACCTACATCCTTCTCTATATAAAGAGGTGGTTCACTCTTTAATGCGTCATGTTTCGGTGATCATCACTTCATAAAGTGGTCCAGTATCAATTCAATTGAGCAATTCAGAGTGGAGTTTTCTTCCTTGTGAGGGTTTCTCCACTATAAACCCAAGTGTTCTCTTCTCTTGTGACTTGGATTTTTAGATTGTCTTTTGTATGATTGCTCAAGATCCTTTTGCATTATTTAGTTCAAATTCTACCATGGTCATATATCGCTCTAGTCACTTTCTGGACCCTTTGAAAAATAATAATTTATCACTTTTGAGCTCTCCTCACCTTAAGGTGCAAAAGATGCAATTTTCTATTTACTTGAATGGCAATGATTTGGAAATTTTTTAAGACAAAAGTTGTGGGAAATGTCGTGGAGATTCTAAGTTAGGACAATTTGTCTAGATCCTCTTTGGGCAGCTTTCCCCTTGATACCGTGTCTTCCTCTGCTAGGGAATATTTATTTTCTCACCCAATGGCCAATTTTTTGAGTTCTCTTAAGAATTTCCTCAAAATTGTTTTTGGTTTTTACTCTAGTCCACGCCCAACCCCTAATGCGAAAATTTGGTTCATTTTGGATTAGTAGCATAGTTCACGATCCTGCTTCTTAAGTTCTTAAAATATGAAATATGGCTTTATCTCAAATATTGAGTCAATTCTGCAAAACTGTGCACCAAACTATTTTTTTAAGGGAATATTACTACAGATCTTCCCCTGAAATTTCAAGTGATTGTGGGGTTCTATGTAGAAAAAAATCAAATTTTCTTCCAGAATTTGTTTTTGTTTTTTCCTATTTTCTTCTCTCTCTCTCTTCCTCCTCTCTTCTACTCCTCAAGAGCTTTCTAGTGGGTACCATCTTGCCTCTTCTCATACATCTCCATGCATTACTACACTTCCTAGAGACAGATGACTTCATTCGTTTGTCCTCTCTTTATAGATGGAATGAATGTCTACTTTTTTATCACTCATTTTTTTTTCTATTTATGATACGATCACTTTGTCTTCTACAAGCGCATTTGTTGTAGATAAAATGACACTTAATATGATTTTAGCTTCTATCTCTTCATGTTCTCCCCTGCTAGATAGAGTGGTTTCTTCCTATTATAGATGCAATTAAACTTCAATTATTTCAGCTCTCTAATGACTCCATTTTGCATTGTAGACGAAGTGACACTTAGGGTTTCACTTCTTATGCCTCACATTCCGACAAAATGACACAGTTTTTCTCTTCTTCTTCTTGCATGTCACGTTCCAGATGGAATGATCTGAAATGGATCAAACTAAGATGATGGTTGTAAGACTTAGTACCTAAATGTAAGTCGGCATTTAATGAAGGTTAGATAAAACTATAAAAGACAATGCACATGGTTTTTTTTTTAAATTGAGACAAAGAGAGGAAAAAAAGAATTAAATAAAATAGAAAAATGAAAATAAGAGAGAAAAAGAGAGAGGAATGGGCACTGAAAGGTTAGTCTCTTGGCCTTCCCATTACCCCCAGCTCTCCTATATCTTCTTGTAATTTTATTCTTGAAGGGCTTTTGCTAGCCAAGAAAGGTGAGGATGCATAGAGAACCATGAGCTCCATTGTAACTAGAGATTGTCGGAATGAAAACTTAGCAACCATTTGAAGCTGGTTTTCCCATTCGGGTTTTCAGGGTAAATACAGTGTCTTATTTATGGATTTCTCTGTGGTTGTGGAGTAATCCCCGTGTGTGAAATGTTGATCCTATTTTTTTTTAATGTGCTACTCCGAGTATGTGGATGGTGACAATTAAGAGTGGCAAGAAGAAAACACCGTGTATGAATTATTGCTGTTGTTGGCTATGGTTAATCTGCTACGTGTAGTTGATTTCATGGTTAAAATGAAGAATTCCCCATTGTATTTCTGTTAGCTTTGCTCAGAAATTCGTTTTCCTATGAATACTTTGTGAAAGCCAACAACTATGCAATAATCTCTGTCCATTCCTTTCCAAATTTGAGATCCATGGCTGTTATCAATTCACTGTTACACTTATCTAGCTGAGTTTCTAAATTGGATTGCTAAGAATAGCAAGAATTGAATTAATTGAAACTGTTGGTGGCTGGATGGTCCTTACTCAGTGAAATGCCAAGAGCCTGAGTCAGTATGCTACAGTCTACATATCCTGGAGGCTACACACAGGCCCCTACTTAGCGTTTGAGGTGGTATGCAGGTTGTACAGGCCATACTCAGGCTCCCTTGCATTTTGTGAGGTCGTATGATTGGCTAGGCGTGTGCATGGGTTGGAAGACTGACTGGTAAATGGTGTCATCAAATTAAACCATAACCTTTTGTAGTCACTTTCTCTCCCATGATTTTGGCTTTTTATGCTTCAAATTTGGGTGGGCATGCCTTTGGTATTGTAGTTTTGTCTTATTCCATTCCCTCATGATGCTGACTCATAATATGTATATATCTAATTAACAACTTTCTCTCTCATATGTTTAATGAGTGGCCATCTCATACATGTATTAATTAATTTCCATTGCTTACATACTTTAGACAATTGTCCTCTCATTTATGTTCAATTAATGAATGGTATATAAGCTGGATTGGAGTATGATTGCGCACACAGGAAACTTGGAAGGATGGGCATTGAAGGAGACATACCATTCCCTTGTGAACCATATGCCATTTATTGGTGAAGCTTCATCCTTGGCACTTCTTTTACTCTAGAAAATATATTTATATATTGAGAGGAGCATTACCTATATTAAAACTTGAGTTGAAGTTTGAGTTCATACTCATGGTAATTGCAATTGAAGGTTTATTGAGCTGAGTTCATTGGTTATCTAAACATTGCATAGTACACTGGTTCCATTGAGCATAGAGCTATAAACCTTGTGCATAAGCAAATATTGGTGGTTGATGTTTAACCCCATTATAGGTTTCATCAATAGTTGGCATCATTTGCTGGGTGGTCTTTGCCAAAAGTATTGGACATTTGGGAGTCTTCAATTCATTAAGAAATCCACTGCAATCAGAATTGAGCACACACAAAACCATGACAGTATCTCAGCCTTGATCACTTTGATAGACTCTAGCCTATGTTGTACCAACGCCACTTCAGGTGCTGTACCATACACATTTTCACATGGAGACGCATGTGGTATGGCCTTGAAATGCATTTCTGGCCATACAAATGCATCTAAGTTGCAAGAAATGGAGAAACATTTGGAAGTTTCCGAAACAGGGACGTCAGGAAACACAACCCTCCAAAAATGGAAATGTCGGGGGAAATGCCGTATATATATATATATATATATATATATATATATACACATAAAATATATATTAAAATAACACATTATCTTGCAAGAAAAAAATAATGATACAAAAATGACATTTTAGAAGGAAAACCATGTCTATATTAACATAAAAGAGCATGTGTTACAGAGTTAGAGGGAGTAATGCCTTGCATGGGAACACTTGGATACAACCATGGAATAGGAGCATTGGACTAACATCTTGTTAGAGAGTGCACCATCCCAGAGGAGAGGCATTAAGCCCTAGGAGAATCATTCCTCGAGGGCGTTTCATGATGGGGGTTGAATAAACCCTAGTATGACACTTGTACATCCTTTTATTATAGAGAGCAGTGTTATCAAAACTGAATTGGTCAACCCCAAAAATGTTAACCGATGGACATCAAGGTACATAGAGGGCTTGGTGCTCTTGATTAAAAGCTAGTTCCATACCCTCATACATGAT
>CBVK0100189597.1:0-13856 GCA_900067695.1 Picea abies | reverse complement strand
AAATAGTAAATTGCCAAAATTGCCAGAAAATTGTTTTGAGCCAGTCGGAAGAGGTGGGTGGCCACCAATATCCACCTGGATCATGTGGTTACAAATTTTAAGGAATTTATTCATAAATTACTTGAAGTGTACTTAGATGATCTCATTGTGTTTAGTTTATTGTAGGATCAAATAGAAGAATCAAGTTAATGTTGGATGGGTGTAGACAATGTCATGTTTCGTTGAATTTGAAGAAGTGTAATTTTTATGCACCATTTGGAATTTTATTGTTCCATGTGGTCTGCAAGTAGGGATTATTAGTGGATCCTTCCAAGATTGTAGTGATTCTAGATTTACAACCACCTATATTAATCATATAGCTGAGTAAAAATCTAGGTCACACAGGATATTATAGGAAATTCATTAAATTTTATGCACAAATTACAACATCTATGGAGATATTACTGAATAAGGAAGCGAAGTTCCAATGGAATGAGGATTTTCATAAGGGTTTGGAAAACTTAAAATAGAAACTAGTGACTGCATCGATTTTTATCTTTCTAGACTAGAAGGGGTTCCATGTTCATGTAGATTCGTCATCCATAGCTTTGGGCACAATAATTTGTCAACTAGGGGAAGGAGACATAGATTACCCAATTGCTTTTGCAAGTAGGAATTTTTCTGTAGCAAAGAAGAATTACACTACCACAGAATGAGAAGGATGGGAAATGGTATATGTGTTGCAAAAGTTTAGAAATTATTTATTGGGTTCTCATTTTACGATGTATACATACCATTCTCCACTAAAATACTTAGTGAACAAGCTAGTGTTGGGGGGGAGGATATGCAGGTGGCTACTAATGTTCCAGGAATACAATTTTGAGGTTGTTTTGAAACCAGGGAAGTTGAATGTAGGACCTCATCACTTATCACGCATACTATCAGGAGAATATGTAGGAAATATAAGTGACATCTTTTTGAATGCATAGTTATTTGTAGTTAAAATGGTGGATGACTACTTTGCATACATTGTACAGTTTATAAGTACAAGAAAGGCTCTATCAGACATGACAGTTGTAGAGAAGAAAAAAATAGTGGTCAAAGCAGCAGACTATGAGTTGATTGCAGGGAACTTATACAAGTTAGGTGTAGATGGAATATTTAGATGATGTGTGTTGGAACATGAAAGGCCTATGATACTGATGGAATATTTAGATGATGTGTGTTGGAACATGAAAGGCCTATGATACTGAAAGAAGTGCACAAATAGATTGTAGGAGGACATTATGTACGTAAAGAAACTATGCAAAATATTGTGTGTGCAAGGATTTGGTGGCCCACATTTCATAAAGATGCTAAGGAATACTGTCATGAATGTGATTCTTGTCGAAGGGTGGGAAATCCATCCAGGAGGGATGATATTCCTTTACATCCACAGGTTATGTTACAATAGTTTGATAAATTGGAAATAGACTTTATTGGACCAATCAACCCATCAGTAAGAAGATCAAGAGTCAGGTACATAATCACTGCAACAAAGTATTTGACCATATGGGCATAAGAAACAAGAGTCATAGTTTTCACCATGGATATAGTTGTGTGGTTTCTATTTGATAATGTAGTCACACAGTTTGGATGTCTGTTCATATTACTTAATGATCAAGGAACAAACTTCCTGACTGGTCAAATACTAGTATGTGTTTCTATAGTAGTATGTGCATACAAGACTACAAGCAAAAAGTTGTTAGGACGGACACCTTTTAGGTTGGCCTATGGGAAAGAAGCAATAATTTTGATGGATTTTATTATGCCTATCATGCATGTTCCGATGATTAATGATCTTCCAGAATATAGCATAGTAGAGGAGAGGTTTTCACAATTTGTACAACTTGAGGAAGATCAATTTTCTATAGGCTTCCACCAGCAAGTTAATAAGGCAAGGGAAAAGGAATAGTATGGTAGACATATTAAACAAAAAAAGTTTCAAGTGGGGGACTTAGTATTACTCTACAACAGTAAGTTCATGTATAATATAGGAAATTTTTGAATGCATTGGTTAGGACCAAATGTAATTAAGCATGTGATGGAAGCAGGTGTTGCGCAGTTGGAAACGTTGAGTGGAGAAATCCTCAGAGGATTGGTGAATGGAATTCAGTTGAAACTCTATAGAGATGACCGATCATCTATGTATTAATCTAAACTGTGATAGGAATCATGTATCATAGTAGTTTTACTATAGTAGGAAGATAAAATACAAAAAAAAAAAAGTAGAAAAAGGAAGAAAACAACTAAAAAGTTAGAAAGAAAGAAGAAATAAAATGACAAACATGAAGAAGTATCATGTAGAAAAAGGGTGTATCACACAGATAAAATAAACAACACAAAGTCAATTAAGTGTGCACAAAATTCAAGCACAGAACAAGAATTATTAAGGGAATTAAAGAAAACCATAAATGATGAAACATACTGGAAAGGCATAGTCATAAATAGAAGGCACATTCCAGTATCGTGACAGACTAGAAAATCAAAAGAAAAATCCAGTAGAGGATTTGGCATTAATGCCACAGTAAGGAAGTATTAATGGTAGATTCTTATGGGAATCGACACTTCCATTGGGCATGAAAGCAATTATATAGTTGTCAAAGGGTGAAAAAAGAACAAAAGGGGATCGAAATGGAATTACTCATATTTGTTAGAATATAGAGCATACAGAGCCAAATTAGATCCGACCCATACCCAACATAGAGCACGCAAAGAAGCTTGTCACACAGAAAAATGGCCCCACCAAAAGTTGGAGCAGAACAGTCATAGCACATAGGAAACCAAAAATACCACCAGTTTCACCTGTGTTGGAGGAAACACCCAGAGCTTTAGATTCACAGTCAATTTTTCACAGGGACTATATGCCACCTCAAAAAGACACTAGGCCTCAACTTAAACTACCTAAAAATGGAAAATACCCATTGTACACACCGAGAATCCCACCTAGTGTAATTGTTGAAGGGGACATGCTGGGAAATATTACTACCCTAAAGTTTGCAGATCACGATATCACAGATGAACAAACGTTTCCCTAGTTGGAAACATAAAAGTATTTGTGTTCCAAAATCATAACAAGAATAGGAGCAATATTAATTGAACCATAGAGGTGGGAAACAAGACTTGAGAGGTCAAGGATATTGAACCTATTGGAGATCCCCCATTTTGGACGAAGTCTCAAAATAAAATCATGTGTCAAGATATTACTCAGTTGTGTCCATGGAGGAATGGTGTGGCTTGACCCACCAGTTTTGATTGATACCCAACTAATTGTGTGGATCAAATGTTTTCCAAAAGTAGGAGAGGACCTGACCACATTGTTAACCAACAAAGTAGGGGAGAAATCACTAGTGTAATATATGAAATATAAGTTGCATACTTTCATAGGATAGAGGGGGTTAGATGTCATGAGCATCAGTGATGATGTTGTGCACTTTGTGATGCAGGTGTTGGGATATAAATTGGTGAGGAAATTTTGCAAGGATGAAGTGTCGGCTGCAGTAATCATAGTCGCGAAAAAATGCACTGAGGGGGTCCAAATGAATTGGGCCACATTTTTTGTGATACAATTTTTGATAGACTACGTAGAAGCTCAGGAGAAAAGCACAAAGTTTCATTATGCATGGATTCTTATCTTATTACACTAGTTGGATGTCAAGATTCTGATGATTACCAACGAGGTAGATAAACCAGTAGAGGTAATGTAGTTGTGTGGTATTCCATATTATGAAATATGACAAATAAAAGGAGACAAGTAGACAACAATGTTACATTTTATTTCTACTTTGACACAATCAGGTACATCATAGAACATACATCGCGCATCATAGCCTAGATTGTAGAAACATGGCAGGATATTGTGTGCTTCAAAGCATGGATGCATCATATGTACATTCAATAAAAAAGGGACCCTGTGTTCCTGTGGCTACCAACCAACTACAAATGAATAGAAGATGATGTATACCTGATCGCTAATGATTGGAAAGATGAGTGGAAAATCTAAGAAGAACAAATGGAGCACCTAGAAGAGGAAGAATAACAGGGAAGGGATGAAGAATCACTAGATGAAGGACAGGGAAATGGGAAAAAAAATGGAGCAGGGGATACGCCAGGACCATCAATAGGAGAAGCACAGTCCACAGTCCCATGAGAAGGATTAAAATGAAAATAAAATGGGAAGGGTCCAGCAGTCACTGCATGCAAAAGGATGAAATAACATAAGGAACCTCTTTTCTATTAAATATGATATGCGACAACATGGAAAGAATCGGCTACCAAGTACTAGATGTCGCAGAAGAGGCCATTGAAGAAGAAATAAGGAAAAAAGAAAAACAACACCAGAAGGTGTAGCACCAATTGATAACAAAACTATAGTTGCTGGATATCGGGAAGATAACGTTAGAAAAGGGTGCAAGTGAAGGATCGAGCACAAGTCTGGTTGAGGATGTAAAGACTTCCAATGCATTCCTATTTGAGGTAGCAACTAGGCACAAAGTGTTAGACATGAAGACATAAGAAGTCTAATTCCTCATGCCAGAGCTACAAGAACATATGAAATGTTAAGCCACCTGAACATACTGGTTTCATGAACGCCTATACATGTACTAAAAATCTCATAGGTAGGTATTATGCATGATATAAGGCTACGCACAAAATTAACAAGAATATAATCAACCAAAGTGATGGATGAGAGGGATAAAATGCAACAATAATATGCAACTACTCTACACGAAAAGATATAAGTTGAAGAAAAAGTGAAAGGAGCAATGAATGCGAATAATGAGGCCAAGGAAAGGGTGGAGAAATCCTTAAAAGAGAAGGATGAAGTTGAGAAAGTGGCATAGAAGATGCAAGTGACCTTCCAAAAGATGTATAAGGAAATTCTTGAAGTACCATTAGAGTAGATCCCACCAGATGTATAAGGAAATTCTTGAAGTACCATTAGAGTAGATCCCACCATGGAGGAACCAGTATCTAGAATCAACGAAGTAATCAAGGGCTTCCATAGAAGGATTGAAGACTTGTAATCACACATAGTACCAGGAACACCACTAGAAGAAACGGAAAGAAGAGAGAAAACAATGATGACAATAGTAGAAAATATAAAGAAGTTGGAGGGGGAATGCACAAATCTCTATGGGGAAAGTGTGCATATATGGACCAACCTGGTAGACAATCCATAAATGAAGGTCATGGAAGCTGTATTGAGGGATGAATAGGAAAATACATAGAAGGCTTAGGAGACGATAAAAACTCTCTCGCCGACTAAATGAATGATGACCATTTTGGAACAAAGGAAGTCATACGAGGAAATAAAAAATATTTGAGACTAGCATAAAATTCTCTAGTATCAATTAGGACCACTGCAAGATGAAGCACTAAGGGTGATAGGATAATTGACAACTATGCAGGGGAAAGTGAAGCAAGCAACACAAGACACAAAAGATAATATCACGACTCTAACTACATAGGGTGTAGAGGAAATTTTTGGAATAGAGGTATAAATAATAAAGGATGTCGTCACAACAAAGTATGTCTCCCAAAATTTATTCATATAATCATGGAGGAGTGTGAAACGGGCCTGAGTAGCTTGGGATGAGTCATAGGTGAGTGTTGGGGGCCTATTGGACAAGAATTTTGGATTGTGTTTTTCAGGAAAATCCTAAGTATGGAGGATATGCACAACAACAAAATAAAGAATACAAGGTAGGAGTGGAGTGTGCAATAAATGAACATGTAGGCTCGAAAGTGTACAGTAAGAACATACTTATCAATGAACAAAGAAAATAATAAAGAAGAGAATAAAACATAGAATAAATAAGAGAAGGAAACAAGAGAAGAAAGCAAGAGAAAAGAAAGGATAACACTTCAACATGGTAAAATCATAAAGATATGAAAAACAAGGAAGAATAACAGTTGAGAGTGCAAAAGCAACATGCAGATGTAAAATATGGAAAATAAATCCCAAAAAATGAGTCGACACGAGTTGTCATAAGTCAGAATGAGTTGTAATTGGGTTTTTGGGATAAGAAAAATAGGTTTTTTAGCCCTATAATCCATGTATAAATATGTAATGGGTTGGGTAGAATAAGGGTTCGTTCGTTCGTTTGTTCACAAGTGATGATATGTTCTATTCTATGTTGTTATGTTCGTGAGGAGAGTGAGAGAATATACTAAGTATGAGGGATAAATTCTATGTCTGAGTGGTGAAAGAGAGTTGCAGAGAGATTCTTGCACTACAGAGTGACTAGGAAAGATGGAGAGAGAGATATATTGATATCTCTATTGTAAGAACAGTGAAAAGCCTAAGAAAATTATATAAATAATACTAAAGAAGACAGTCATTATGGATGTAGCCCAAATTCTGGTGAACCACTTTAACTACTATTTTTGCTTGTCTTTTATGTGATTGATCATGAATATTATCTTTATGCATGTTAGACTTTATTTGGCTACTATATGATCACTATGCAATTCTTATGAGTTTTAAAGTAAATGGTTTAATTTATGATCTGGAGTATAATGGTAACATATAACTCAATTCACTAAGTAACCAAGGAAGAGAAAATACTGGATAATGCACACATAATAGATAAGTAAGAATGAATCATATGAGCACCTCCCATTCCCTCATTACTACATAATCATGGTTCTTGCATCCCAAATAGCTGCCTCGAGTGATACTTCACTTGAATGTAGGTGATGCCAAAAGGGATGGTGTCTGAAGGGTTTTTTTGGTTAAGATAACATGAACCTAGGGTATTATAATTGTGCGCCAACACCACTTTAACGACAGGTCCCAATTTGGAGATTTGGGATCAAAAACCTCCCATAGTAATTTTGAGGCATAAACAAACTCTTTTTCAAGTTGAAACTTTGTGATCATAGATCTACACCCTCAATGTTATTCTACACCGAGATATTTCCAATAGTGATAAAATCACCTCAACTGGAGTTTGTATCTGAAATTTATACCTCCCACAAGTTTACCTACCTCGTTGACCACCATGGTACCAACCTTTCTAGACTTCGGATTAATTGGCCCAACAACATCAAGTCCCCATTGTGAGAATGGTTGTTCTACAATTATGGGTTGTAAAGGAATCACATATCTCTTCACTTTTCCTGAAAACTGATGGCATGATACACACTTCCTTATTGTGGCATAGGATTCTTTGAAAATTGATCGCCAATAGAACCCAACTCTTATTTTTCTTGTGGGCAGTGGCGGTAGGTGAAAAGTGTCCAATGCATATTCCTTCATGAAATTCTCTCATTAGTTCTTGGGTTTGATTTCCATCAACGCATCTCAGTATATACCATAATAATTTCTCCTCAACAGTATGTCAAAAATAAACACATATTTATTTTCTTTCATCTTCAATGTTATTCTCTCCTTAGGGTTCATGGTGACAAAAAATTGCATGGACCTCAAGTAGAATACAATATTTCCATACGACCTCAAGTAGAATACAATATTTCATACCATTCTAAATATGTCAATGGTTCTCCTACTTAAATTGAAATAATTCCATCCAAAGAATCACTATTCTCTATGATCTTGCATAAACCTTGTCCTTTGAAAGATTTCAAAGGTTTAATTTCAATATCAGATTCTTGTATCTTTTCCATCTAGTTAGCCTATTTCCCTTCTCTCAATTGTTTATTTAGAAGCATATTTGCTGGCGATGAGGGAACATAAGAAATAACACACGATTTCAATATGTACATCCAAAAGTGCACCACCGCTTTCACAAGATCCAAGGCTTGCTTTTCCAGTTCTTAGTACCACAATTCATAGTCATATAGGGTTTTTCTCATGAAACTGATGGGCAGTTATTCACCTTTGGTATTCTTCTGAGTAAGAACATATGCAAAAATTGTCTTTATAGCAAATGAATAGATGATGAAATCCCTTTGAAAATATAGACTAATGAAGACTGAAGCTGTGTTTGTTGCTCATTTGATATTATTGAATGCCTCTTGAGTATTCATTGTCCATTCAAACCTCTTCTCCTTTTTCAACAACAAATTTATCGGCTTCACAATACTTTCATAGTCAGGAACAAACCTTCATACAAAATTGATCTTTCCAAAAAATGATTGAAATCCCTTCTTGGATGTCAGGGGGTTTAGATCATTTATTACTTTAAATCTTTCTATATCTATAAAAATCCCTTCCTTGCACACAATACGGCCCAATATTTTACCTTGAGTTACAATGAATAAGAATTTCTTTCAATTTAGAGAGAAACCATACAATCTACATCTTTCAAAAAAAATTCTCAAATGATGGATATGATCACCCCTTGTTTTTGAATGCACTATCAATTCATCTTGGTAGTCTTCCATAAATTTTCCTATCATCCTATTAAATTAATGATCCATGTCCCTCTGGATTGTGGCTCCATCATTCTTCAAACCAAAGGGAATTCTAGCATATGCATATGTCTCCCAAGGTGTTATAAATGTTGTCTTTTCCCTATCTTCCTCAGCTGCTAAGACTTGGTTATATCCAGAAATACCATCCAACATGGACATCCAGGATGATCTAGTGACTTGATGGAGGAGAAACTCCATATTAGGTAAAGGAAATTTGTCCTTTATGCTTTATTTGTTAAGGTCTCTGAAATCGAAACACATCCGGATTTCCTCGATATTTTTTCTTACAATTACGGGATTCGAAATCTAGTCAGAATGCCTAATGGGATAAATTATTCCATCCTTATTTAATTTATGCAATTCAATTTTTACCAAAGGATTCAGTTTGGGATTCGTCATCCTTAATTTTTTCTTTACAAGCTTTGTTTCTTCCCTCAATGGAATGATGTGTTGGAATATTGTTTTATCATAGGATTTCAAATCATCATAGGTCCAAGCAAACACATCAATGTATTCTTTAAACAATGCAACATATTGGTCAACTTCCTCAGTGGTGAAATCAACTCCCAAGTTGACATATTTTTGAGAACTGTTAGTTCCGATATTAACTTTTCTTTTCTCTTTAACTTTTCGAACTAAAACTTCTTCAAGGAGATTCTTATCATGATGATATTTTTTTAAAAGAGATTCAGATTATACACAATATTGCATGACATCAGGCATGTGATAATCTTCATCATCATCATTATTCAACAAAAAAAATTCTAGTTGTTAATCATTCTCAAACACTTGCAAATATTCAATGTTATCAGGCACAAAAGGTCGGAATGCTCTTCCTACTTGAAAATATGTTTTTCTTTGTATATTGTCTATGTTTGAAGGCCAATGAATCTACTTTGTGATTCTTGTCCCTTGGAATGAAATAAATGTTGAAGGAACTAAAAGACTCCATCAATTAGTTAACCCTTTTGAAATATAACTTGAGTATTTCCTTATTGATTTTATACATCTGGGTGACCTGATTAATCACCAACTCGGAGTCACCAGTCATAACTAGATGTTCTATTTTCATTTCTTATGCAAGGATCATCTCCTGAATGAAGGCTTCATATTCTGCCTCATTATTAGTACATGAAAATTTGAGTCTAATAGCATGTGGATGCACAACCTTATTTGGACTTATAAGAACAATTCCAACTCCGTTCCTAGATTTTGAACAAGCTCCATCGAATGACATCCTCCAATAGCCTTCGAACATACATTCTTGATTCTTCATATCTTGAGCTTGATCTAGGATTTCATTATGTTCCATGTCTAGGATATCATAGTTTCCAATCCTGACATCTATATAATCTTCCATTAATTCATTATCCTTCTTCTTGAAAGAGAAGGGTTTTATTGGTTCACGGGGCACTTTAATCATTGCTCCTTCTTTTCATGGAATTATCATACAACTTCCATCATTCATTATATATTCTCCGATCATGGATGCCCAATCTCTTCCCAGTATAACTCCATATGTTGGAGGAAGGTATACCACAATAATATTGAAAACTATAATGATATGGGGGGTTGTCATGGTCCAAGCATAAAAGTCCTTGATTTCTCCATAAGATGGAACTTTTCTAGAATCAATTGCATATATACTTTCACCGGTTTCATAATACTAGGTGCAACTCATTCCCAATGCCTCCATTACCTCCAGTGGCATGATATTATTCGTTGTGTTAGTGTCAACTAAACAATTATGTAGTGCAACATCATGATTTTCAATTGAGATGTAAAATGGAGGAATTTTACCTATCAGATTGGTAGTTGTCTGGCTCTGGCTTTGCTTTGGACTGGAACAACAACTTTTTCTATTTCATATGGATCATCTAACAATTTCCATTTTTTTTCTCTTTGTTGGGGAATATTCGCCACTTCTGTAAAGGGAAGAGTTATCTTTAATTTACTTAAGTCCTCTACAACATTATATATCATCTAAATGGAGTTTGATGTCAGGTGTTTCCTTTTACTTCCAACGCTATCCATCACTTTCTCATTTTCTCTTTTCTCATTTGCCTTTTCTTTATCTTTTTTCTTTTATTTTTTAGAGTCATTCTTATTCTTGGATATATTTACAAATCCTCTTGTCTGGGTGACATTTTCTTGCTAGTTAGGGTCATTGTCACCTTATTCAAATATACGCATGTACGTATCACATATGTCCATTTGCATAGTTTCATAACTTTCATCAGGTGACTAATAATTCTCTCGTTCAATTATTTTTTCATCTCACACATCATCTAGAACAACTACATTTGGAGTAGGTTGCATGGGAACCCTTGGTCTTTGCGGATTATCCATGTTTTCAAACCTCTCTCTATTTTCTTGGGGAGGGTTCCCTATTTTCTATGGGACTAGAATTCTTGGATTTGGCACATAATTATCTCCCCTTTTTACTTTGGTTATGTCGTTCTGCATTTTCTTGATAATTCTATTCATTTGTGTAATTTCAATTCTTTGCTTAGTTTCTTGTGCAGCCACAGGGTCAACCTTTACATTAGGTATGGTTCCCTTGAAAATTCCTCCTCCCATTGTTTGGTTTTGAGTCGGTCATGGATTGAATTCCTCATTCTTTCTTGAACGATAAGCTCCTTAATTATCAATACTTAATCCTCCCAAATTCCTTTGTACTTTTCCCAGTGTAATTTTGGGGTCAGCACCCGTTTCGATCATAATTGTTTCATCTCAGTGGCTTTAGTCATTGCCTCCTCCAAGGTATCCATTTGGGATGTTCTGATACCATATTTCAAATTCAGGAGAATTTCATTCTTATAACAATTGAGAATGACTAGGTCATTCAGTATTTTTTGTTCTGGAATATTACTCAAGCTTTTATTGAACCTGAGATTAAAATATCGTATCCTTTCATTATTCCTCAAACCAACCTGGGTGAAATTGGTGAGAAGGGTATGATAAGAAATTGGAGGGGCAAACATAGTCAGGAAAATGGATTCGAGGTCATTAAATGAGTGAATTGATCTTCTGGGAAATTTTATGTACCATTCATACACTCTTCCTGATAGGGTTTGCAGAAACAAACTTACCATGACATCGTCATACTCAACACAGTGAAAATCATAAAGATCAAGAAATAAGTGTAGGTGCCTCTTTGCATTGATTTCTCTGTCTCCAAAAAAAATTCCTTTATGGTGCCCTTAGGGAGAATAGGGAAATCATGTTTCTCACCTAAAAGATTCAAAGGAGAATCTCTTATCCTTCATCTATTTTCAAACCTTAAGTTTTCTTGATTTCTTGCATCATCTCTTTCACCTCCTTGTCTCTCCTCATGATGCTTGTCTTAGGGTTGTTCATTTATTTCTGCCATATCCAGAGAGATTCCAGGAATAATATTTCCACTTCTAAGAATAAAGAGTTTCTTTCTTTTACTTTTGTTAATGGGTCCCTTGTATTCGTCCAACTTCAATCCCGACCTTGTTCTTGTGTTTCTCTATCTAGCCATTGGTTTCTTTGGTCTTGTCGCTTGTCTCTCCTCTATCTCTAGATGATTTCTCTTTCTTCTTCTTGGACTAATATTTTCTAGGACCTTTCTAACTCTTCTCAGGTCTCATCTATTGTTATCACCATATTGTATAACTGATGTAATATTCTTCGTTGATTGTTCAATACAATTTCTAAGTGGGGCTAATTAGCCTGGGGAAAAGTAATGTATTTTTCAAAAATGCTAGACCAGGCTCCAAATTTCAATTCAGTTCCCCATTATGATCGCCAAAAATGTTGACGCTTGAATTTGTTAGGACTGAAATGACAACCTCATGAGGATGTAAACCCCCTTGCGTTTTTATAGAGGTGGTAATCCTCTTTATATTTTCTTGGAAATTATATATATTCATAATGTGGGATGTGACATAAGTCAGTCGTAGTAATTCAAAGAAATATAAATATTGCAAGAAAATAAAAGGAAAATTTTTTGTTTTATTTTAAAAGAAAGTTCCTCAGAAAGTACCAGGAACCAAGCACATTCATACATTCAAAGAAGATGAGAAAACTTTCCTCACATCCATCATAGTTTGACTAAATATTTATGATCAGATAAAAATAAAAAGAAGATGGTCTGCATGCATAGGAGAACTTTAACAGAGTGAACATGGGAAAATCAAATAAAGATAATGATAGATCAACCTCACATACTTTTTATTCAAAACTTTGATTTACAAATTATAGTCGAGATTGTTCCTGAAATAGCTCTCTTGAAATTTCAAAAAATATATAGTCTATTACATATTCTTTGAAATTTAAAATGTGTTGGTCTTAAAGACTAGGATTGGGGATACTGCGGACCATAAAGAAAATATACACAATAATTAAGCTTGTATAAGGAAGTTGGTGGGTGGTAAAATAACAAAAACACCCGGTAAAAAGAAAAGAGGAGTTATGAGTCTTTAGTTAAACCTTTCTCGTGAAAGAGGTGGAGTAACTGGATGAAAGACTTGATAAAGAAAAGAAGGATGTGATCAACATAAACTTACTATGATGGTCTCTCGTGTCTCCACTTGCTTGTTGGTTTCCTTTTATTATCTTCATTAACAGTTATAGGAACCATCTCAATTGTTTTTCTCCCCTCGGTGGTCAATTTGTCGATAACTTTATTAAACCACTCTTCAATATAAATTTTCATTGGTTCCACGTTGATTTCATGCTGGATTCTGATGTTGAACAACTTGTACTCCAAGTCTCTCAGATCAAGGGAAATTCCATGTAATGCTTATTCAATGTCCTTATTTTTCATGAAGTAGTCCATCAGATAATTGTCTATGTCATCCTCATCATATTCAAGTACACCATAAATTTTTTTAACCAACAACCCTTTAAAGATATCAACTTGCTCATCAAACTGTTTCTTTGTTAGGAACAATGAGTTGAGGATCAATTTGGGATCTTGGACTTCGTTAGTACTTCTGGCTATGTCCACCTCCATGAGACTTTCGAATAGTTCTTCCCTCCTTGATATAGTTTGGCTGCGAGTTTGAAAAATGTTATTCAAGTTTTTTATCTTTTCTTTCCTACACTCATTCAACTATTTGATCTGACTTGGAGAGGGAAGATCCTCCTCTCTTATGTAACATCCTGCTCTAACACACTGAGCGAACTTATTCTTTGAGGACACTTGCTCATAAGTGATCCAGATTATTATGCTATTAAAACATTTGATTTTGATTATGAGGCATTATGGGTTGATGACATGTTGTTTTACTGCATTGACATAGACAAGTGCTATTGACTCGGTTTACTGAGTGTGTAGGATTTTGGGACCTCGAGGATGTAGAGGCATCGATAGAACCCCTTGGACTCTGGATCGAGTCAAGGATTTTACCATTGGGGTTTGATTGTTTTACTCTTATTTTAGTGCTTCTGATTAGATGAGGTGATGTGGATGTATTCTGACATGA